>WBNA01000554.1:200879-216746 GCA_013398345.1 Nothocercus nigrocapillus
ATCTGAGTGGCTGTATACTGTTTCAGTGTATGACTGCTTTTTCCTACTGAGTGTATAATGGATGAAAATAACCTCACTTTCCCTTAAGTATTCAATATTTAGACATGACAATCATGAGCAGGTGATAAAAACAATACAGACAAGGAAGGACCATAATGTACAGTAACGATCAGGCATTTTTCCCTTCTCTTTTCCCCCATCAAATTTTTATTTCAAAGTACCTGTTCAAAACCATTTTTAAATGGTAAATAATATGGCATGCAAAATGCTTGCAACCTGACCAAAATCCAGTTCTGTAGTGGAAAGTTTCTGTGGCTAGGGACAAGAGATTTGGCAAATATGTGACCAAAGAAAGAGAAATAATGGTTATTAACTACTGCCAATTAATAGTAAAAGATGCTTAAATACAAAGACTTATAGTTTGTCAGCCTAACTCTAGAGTGCAAGTATTCTTGTGAATTTTGTCAAGAGCATTGTAAGAATGTAATACCCATGTACTATACCTACTATTTAGTACTGTATTTTACAACACAATCATAAAATACTTTGGGAAGAGAGACTATAACCCTGGTGAACCCATATTGTTATCCTTCTCATGTAAAAGCCTTACAGATAACTATTGTTTGTATATACATTTTTCAGCTGAGGAAGATCCAGCAATTTATTTGCTAAGTATGAAAGCCATATTTTTTACTTCTGGCTTTGGTGGAATACTCAGCCTATGAGATAGACTTCAGTAGTTCACTGCATTGTTTATCCCCTACAATTTAGTGTTCTTCCTAGTGCAACGGATACACTGTAAGGTTATATAAATGTGATTATACATGGTGTTGAAACTCTGTCATTTCCAAAATGCCTCCCTCTTCAAACTGCAAATGACATATTTTCTACACTTTTAAAAAGTGCTCATGTATAAGCCCCTATTGTCATTTACATTAGTACCTGACAACTGCACATATTCCCTTTCTCTGTCTCTCTAACTTACTTTTTCCTGCCATGTGCTATGTGTGTTAGGTGCAGGCTATCTGTGAACATTATATTTATATTAGTACAGTTTTTCAGTACTGATAGTTTTCATCTAGAAACATTTTCTGCCATATCCCTTTCCAGAGTAGACATATTTGTGGGTCAACTGATTCTAAAAATTTTAGAAAGCTCCCAATTATTGTATTATGAAGACGTGATTTTCTTCATTTTGGAATATGTTGTAAAATAATAACATAATAACAAAATAGAAAATAAAACATATACATTTTGTTTCTCTTCATGAAATCCAAGTTGTCACTATTTATGTATTATAGTACTTAGTGCCTTATGGACCAGTTATGATAGATAAACTGTACATACATATATGTATATAAATGTATTAAAAAATCCTGAAGATCTTAAAATCTGAATAGCTGCATCTAGTGGTTCCTTTAGAAATAACCATTACATTGCTTGCTAAGAAAAATAAAAGAGACACCAGCTCTAAAATACTGTGATAATTGATTATTTTATTTTTGGTCCAAGTATGACTGGACTGTTCCAGAAGAATTTTAACCCTTAAAAAAATGTTTTGAGAAGAAAAAAAAATGCTTAAGAAACATTTTGAGTCATCTGATTCCTGTTTTTTCCCTATTAAACAATGCAAGGCAGCTTGGAAAAGACATCTTTATGCAAAGATTAGCTGCTTTTAATAGCAAAATAAATTCTAACCCTTTCATCTCTCATTCATAAAACAACAACATCAAACAAAACAAAACAAAAAAAAAAAACAAGTTTCAAAGCCTTCATAGACAAAGACTTTGGGTGCTCCAGGATTATGAAACTTTCTTTTAGAGAACTGATGACAGTTTGAAAAAAACTTGCATTCATAGCCTGAGCTGACAAAGTGCACAGCGTAAATCCCTGAGTGCACCTTCATAATAATAGGTGGCATTATTCATGTTTTCAAATTTTCTTTTGATTTAAATGTGACTGGTAGTGTTCACAGCTTACACGACTTTCAGGAGTTATACAAACAGTGCTTCTATGCAGAAAGATAGAGAAGTTTCCATGGGAACTTCTACCCTTACTTTCTCTGTGAATTACAATAATTTTGTGCAATGAATGCAGACTTATAGATACTTCCAGTCTCAGGCACGTATTCCCAATGTGGAAAGTTCAGAAAGTTGGTAATTAGTCTTGGAGGAATACTATTTACATCAGTGACTCTTTTCATGGCTTTCAGAAGAAAAAGTAATCAGGTCTAGAGTAATCAGCAATAGTCTATTCATAGAATCATAGAATCATAGAATGCTTAGGGTTGGAAGGGACCTCTAGAGATCATCTAGTCCAATCCCCTGCACACGCAGGGTCACCTACAGCATGTGGCTCAGGACTGCATCCAAGCAGGTTTGGAAGATCTCCAGAGCAGGAGACTCCACAACCTCCCTGGGCAGCCTGTTCCAGTGCTCTGTCACCCTCACTGTCAAGAATTTTTTCCTTAAGTTCCTGTGGAACTTTTTAGTGCTTCAGTTTGTGGCCGTTTCCTCTAGTCCTATCAGTGGCCATCACTGAGAAGAAATGATACTATTCATGATACCATTGAAGATAATTGTATAGTAAATAAATAATAAAGATATTCCATATTTTCATATTCTGTTTTGTTTCTTCATAATATTCTATGTCATGCATTGTACAGAAGATGGGAAAAGGATAACAGCAATTTCACTTGTTATTATATACATTTATAATAATGTTTTGAATGTGATTATAATATAGAATTGCAGACATACATAATTTCATACTAAAAAGCGTAAAAGATGTGTTAAGTATTCTTTTCTCTTGCTTAAGTTAGAATTCTAATTACATTTAAATTGTGAAATTTAGGAGGTATCTTACCATGCTACAGAAAGGAAACAACTTATATATATACAATATTGTGAAATATACTTCATGCACACTTGATAGTGAAAACAGTGGAATATAGGTGTCATTTTTCAGTAGCAAAAGAATGTTCTTGAATATGAAATATGAAACAGATGTGATTTAAAAATGGAAGGCAATAAAATTCAATAAAATATGAATTTGTGTTTCTCTGAAAATGACTGTTGCCTACACATTCTATTTGCTTTTTGAGGACTAACAGTTTGCCTCTGTCAGGCATTGTGATAAATCATGTAGATATGAACGTACATGTAACACTCTATTAAAATCATTAAAAAAAGGGCTTAGAATCTTAGACTGTAAATATATATAAACTATAAAATTTTTTAAGATAGGAATGTTAAGAAACATTTGTCACACATCCTTCAATGGCTTACAGACTGGTTGGGTTAATATACATCAGTTCAGACACTGAATTACATGCTTCAGTTAAAGTAAAAATACCTATGCATTCTATTAAACATTTATAAAATATTAATTCATATATATATAATGTTTTTATCCTTTTGTCAATTATAATCTATCTGTACTATCTTTTGTACAGTCTGACCATGACAGCACACAAGCAGAATAGATAAAGCATCAGTAAACTAAACTCTTAGCAGCAAAAAGGCAGGGAGTTCAAAACAAAATAATTTTGAAGCAAAAGCAGCACTAATCTGGTCTATCTCTCTCACTGTAATAGACTCACTGCTCTGCAAAATATTTTTTGTGTTTCACTGGTTTAAACTGTTTGCTTTATGCATATATGCAGCAACATACAGAAGCTACATTTCAGGATTTGTCCAGTTCTCCACAGCAGTAGGACCAGTGATAAACACATAAATACCGTTCTACTTTACATAATGCAACATTATTTATAGAAGCAAAGGGGTTCAAGTGTGTTACGGTTTGATGGGAAGTGGGGGCAAATTTGGTAAAAGATGAATCCTCTTGCGTTCCAGCCGATCCTCAAAGGTTAGAGGGACTGGGGGCAGCTGGATTCATTTGTTAATAGGGATACCAAATACTGTGATAGTTATATGCCCAGCTCTGGCAGTATTGGATTCACCAACAGTCTGCTGACTGTCGGTCCAGTCGCCTTCCTAGGAGCAAATCAAGTTCCCAAATAGTGTGATCAACTATAAGCTCGGTTCTGGTAGTATCGGATTCACCAACAGTCTGTCAACTGTAGGTTCGATTGCCTTCAAAACAAGTGGTCGGGTTCACGAATAGCACAATTGATTCAAATGCAACATTTGGAAAACAGGTTTTGGATGTCAGTATAGGAAATTCTCTACTACGGTGTGGGGTTCTTATCTAGTGCTGAGTGTACAAATGCGCAATCATTACTCACCCAGAAGATGGGAGGGGGCTTTCAATCTTGAGGAGTCTCCTCAGTCAGTGTCCTGACCCAAGGGGAGGAAAGGGGTTCAGCCTGTTGACTGATCCAGAAGTTACGATGGAATCCCTCTCTCCTCTTCCTTCTTCCTTAGTTCCTCTTCCTCCGTTCTTACTGTCCCATTATTCCTTCCTACTTCTTACCACTCCATTCTTCCTTCCTAGCATATCCCTCTTTATTTCACCTTTTATATATTTTCTTTTACATTTAGGTGGAGCTTGAGTGAGTCTAGCCATACTTGCTTTCGTTATTCATTGATTTAAAAAAAGTCTCCCAAGTTAATAGAAAATCTAGAGAGCAAGCTCAGTGAGGAGTTGTGCTCAGTGGGATGGGGTTGTGTATTGGTATTATAATGAAATTAGAATGAGGAAAAGTTCGAGCAAAGTCCATCAGAAGGGACTGATCTGCCACCATTGTTGGCCCAGCACCAGATGTCTTATCATACTGTGTGGCTTATCAGCTGCATGGTACGACCAAGTTGCCACCTCTGTAGGGAGTACAACGGAGTTTGGCCATAATGTCTTCACTCCGCTCCACCCTCCATTCACTCGTCATCTTCACGGCACCATCAGATTACCCCCTCCACAGGGAATCCAACATAGCTTGACCATGGTGTCTCCATCCTGCTCCACTCTCCGTTTACTCTTATTGATGTGTGGTAGGAGGGCAGGTTGTGTTGCCAAGGGAATTGTGGAGAAGTGGATTCCGCACATGCCAACCATCCTGGAAGTGGTAACTGCCTCAAACAAGCCTCTGTAATGCCGTAACTTCTGTTAGGCCCTAGTTTTCTCTAAGTTCCCCTTTCTCAAGCAATTCTCTCACAAAGTGTAAGCCCTGATTGCACTGGCCCTTAAGCAGGTGCAAAGCAGAATGGCGCGGAATGTGTGAGTTCCCTTCCACCTTTCTGAGAAGCTGACCGAAAAGCCAGGCACAGCAAACCAGTATTACTGACAGCTAATGCGGCACCTCTTGCTTTTCTGCTCTTCCCTGGAAACAGAAGGAACCCTCAATTTCTGCAGTTCACTACTGGTATCTGTCACTCCACCAGCCTCTCAGATGACTAAAATGACTAATGAAGTTCTTTCATAGGAACAAATCTTCCTTTTCCTTTTATTGGGAAGATTTTGGGGCACTGAATTTGAGGCATTAGGGTTGTTATGTGATCTCTGAGCAATTCAGTGCTCACAGTTCCAAGTGGCAGGTGTGTATGGGTGGTGGTTTTCTTTCAGGACAGCTCAAAGGTTTCTAAATCAGTTTTGTTTTCTTGAATTTTACTGATGGAAAGTATCACACAAATGTTAATAAATATAGTCTCTCCAATAGATAACTTGGAAAAACAGATGGCAATGATTTTCTAGTGAAAATAAAGGGTAAGGAATATCTCCAGATTGTGAATGTCATTTTTAACACTGAGTGTCTGGTGACGGAAACTCAAGGAGGAAAACCAGAAATCTCTCGTGTCGTCCGCTCCTTCATCCGCCCAATTTCTGATGAGTTCACTGGGTTGTGGAAATCTACACTCTCTGCTTTTCCATTATGGGGCTGAGGAACTAAGTTGGCAGAAGAAACGGAATATATCTAATGTATAATTAATTTTTTTTCATGACTCATAGTTTTCTCATTAATAAACGTTGGGAGATTTTTTTTTTTAATGTTAGTTTGGTAGTGGTGTGTAAGCAATTGAAAAGCTTAAATCCTGTTTGACTGATACTCTGTACCTGCATTTCCAGAATGCAATTGTTATGCTGGAAGGCTGGAAGGTATCATTCTTCCAGAAAGCATGATGTTAATGGATAAATCCAAATATTGCATACAGGAGGCCGTTTCTCCCTCTGCCTTTATACTAAATTAAGAAACAATTAAACAAATCTTTATTTGATCACAGCTGGAACAATAGAAGTCAATTCCCAAGGTACAGACCATCATGGCAAAGCCTGAATGGAAGAGCAGCCATGTATTCTGAGATGTTTCTGCTGAGATTTCTAGCAATTGGGATGGCTTTGGCGCTGTTTTGATTGTCGATGACAATCTGAGTATACATGGGATGAACTAAAAAGCAAACCAAGAGATAAGCAGTGTGAGTTTGGTCTTGGAAATAAGAATGTTCATTTGAGTACAGGACTGTTTAGAAGGACATTTTTTAGTTTCTAAACAAGGAAACTGCTGTTTTGTTTTGTTTCATTTTTCTTTAAAAGGTAAGAATTACGAGCTCCTTAAGAACTTTGCTACTGTTATTTCATGTGCTAAAGCTTTTCTGCTTATATAAATATATACGTAGCAAAAAACATTCCTTCCTCCCATTTGCTTAATTGGAAGGACATAGAGTTACCCACTGGATGGCCTGAAAATTGTGCGTGTGGATCCTGGCCACTTAAAAAATGCTCCAAAAAATCTGTTCAGAATAAGGTCATTGCTACCACTACCTTTAAGAAATGAGAGGCTTATTGTTTAGGTTTACCCACAATTACTTTAAAATCTCTCTCTCTCTTTTTTTTTTTTTTTTTTATTTTAAGGAATTAGGTTAAAATGAGAAAAAAAAATGAAGCATTGCAAATCTGTTTCCTGTTAACAGGAATTTCAAGGGCACAGATAACAAGGTAGAGAGTAACTACTCTTAGTTTAATTTATCCAAGACCAGTTTCAAAAGTCCTTTTTCCATCTCCTTCCCGAAATCTGGCAACAAAATCTCAGACATTTTTCATGACAACCAAGGAAATATAATTCTTTACATAGATCCTCTTTAAATAAATGTCATTGTACCAAATAAATACCAGATTCATGTCCTTAGATTCTTCTTCTATAGCAAATTATCAGGACCTTGAGTATTGTCCGCGTCCACAGAGTTAAGAGACAGAGGGTGCTGTGCCTGCACTTATTTTATGACCCTCTGTACTTGCAAGAAAAAAAATTAAAAAAAGAATTAGCAAAGTAGCTTAAAAGGATGCTAATCAATTGGTTGGGAAAACACTATAAGGACAAGATTAAATGCGAGTTGAATGATCTGGCCATTGAAACATTTCTTTGTTTTTCACTTTGTTTTTCAGTTCTGCATTCCACCCTGCAATACCTTTTCAGTTAACTTATCCTCAATCACATATCCAAGTGATGGACAAATCACATTGTTTAAACAGTAGATTATCTGGAGAAGACTTTTCTTCTGAAGTTAAGTGGGTTCATATAAATGGTATGATATTTGGGGGTTACTTCATGATGCTAAAATTGTTGATCTATTCCCCAAAATAACATGATCTATTAATCTGATTTTCAGTAAAAGATTTTGCTGTCATAAGTGAGCATGTTTTGCTTTAGAAAAAGTATCTCGTTGCAGTCAGTGCTACAAACTGCACACAGATGGAAGGCAGGAAACAAGCAAGAATTCTGAATTACTATGAGTGTGCAATGTGCCATATGAGAAACTTCTGTAAGATACTTGTTGCATGTCAATTGCTTGTGTTTTATGCAGCACAAACACAAACTCAGCAACACCTCCTTTGGTTTCAGACTTTTTGGTCATGTCTGCACCAGTGATAGGGCTCATATTTGTAAGATTTGCACAGCTGATGAAAGGAGGCAGTAATGAGGATGGCAAATTTATAGAAAGAGGATAGCATTTCAGGGTAACTGTTAGCTGATAAAAGGGATCAGTTTTATGAACTCAGAATTGAATTCTGGGTTTTGACACACACTAATTCATTTTTATCTGTTGTCTTTTCTTTTGTCTATTTCCACTGTGAGGCCTTGGGACAAGCATGTCCTTCACATTCTCAATAGGATTTATCTTCACTAATGTCACTTTATAAAAGTTAAATGCTTAACTAAGCTGATTTTTAGGCCTAAATAAAAATATAAAATAGATGAAAAGGGAGAGGGTGATTTAATCCACTTCAAGCACAAATTTACTTTGGAATGCAGTGAAGTTTCCTTAGAATGTGTCTGTCTCTCCATTGATTAGAAAGGTAGCATAGTTTATCATATTGGATGGATACCTAACTCTTAGAGAGTATGTCCAGATAAAATAAATCCCATCCTCTGTCTCTCTAAGACCAAACATCATGGGACACTTCCTGCTCGTATCTTCATGAACAACAACTGGAGTACAAGCATAAGCACAAGATCATAATTCCTACTCCTGGTTCACTTCCTACTGTTTCTTCTGCTCGCTTTTCCTTTCATCCATCATGTGATTGATGATTAAACTTTTTTTCTCTTTCTCTTGGGATTTCATGACAGTAGGTGGTGGAGAAAGTCTCAGTAGGTAGTGGAGGAGTAGGTGGTGGAGAAAGTCTCAGTAAATAATTAACAAATAAGATGTTCAGAACAGGAGATATATTTTTTATTTTTCATATTTTCATAAAAAATGTGGAAAGCATTGCTACAACTTAAAGTGATTATAAAGTGATTAGAAAAATATATCAGAGAAAATCTACAGAAAGTTATTAAAGCTCTAAAGATCATCTCTGGCTTTGGAGGTCACAGAGCTGTACATCACTGGGGGCCAATAGCATTTTCAGAAATAGCGTCTACAAACCTGCCTTGTTCTTATATTCTTCCCTTAGCATCCTGTACTGCCCATTCTCAGATAGAGAAGACTGACTGACATGAACCTTTTGTCTGGCCCATTACATTCATCCTTATGTTCTTATATTAAACAAGAACATCTAGAAGAACTAACTGAATCTGAATCATTGTTAATTCTTAATTTAGGCTAAATGTGGAGGACAAAAAATAGATTTGGAATTGTTAACCAACAGGAATCTTTAAGCATGATATTAGAGCCTGGCTAATAATAACATTCTTAGGAGCTGAGATGTTGACAAAGTAAGTTTAACAAGTGAAATAACTGAAGAGGCTGCCCGTCCAAAAGGACATTCTTTTTCTAGACATACAGTTGCATTGTAATTTTAGAACTTCCAAATGTCCGTGGGGGGACTAACAGTTAACCTACCAGATTTTTACATAATATAATACTCATATATATTTCATGTTTATCCTGTGTAGTCTAGTAAAACAACATATAGTTATTAAACTAAGAGTATATAGGAAATCATGGATAGGAAAAAAAAAAAAACTAATCAAGCTGCTTACAGGAAAATCTGGAAAAAAAAATATATAATTATTTTGGTAATAACAGGAAATCTCTTTAGGGAAATCTAACATTTATGGGAGAAAAGGATGAACACTGGTAATAGTTAACTAGAAAATAATTTTTACTTAATGTGTATTGAAATAATAAAAATCAATTATGTCCAGTCTATTGATTATGGGGTTTTTAGCTTATAACTGAATAAACCACCAGGACTATCATTATTAGTGGATCTCTCTGGAAAGAAATAATCCCTTTTGCAATAAACCTAGAATTGGCACCTAACCTTCGATTGTGCTGAAATAATGGAGATAGGTATGACAGCTGGGTCATTGCCCAGCAATGAACACAAGAGCTTCAGCTGGCAAGATGTTTTCTAAATTATTTAGAATATTTAATCAAAAGTTTTAAAATATAAAAATGGACCAGCTCCACTGGTCCTTTCTGGTGCTTTCTGAAAGGACTGAGAATTTTATCTTTGTCAAACTATATCTTCCAGTTTTGTATGAAATTTATGACTGTAGTCTTCAGATTAGAACTTCCATTTAGTAGTAGCAATGGGGCTTACATTGAGGTGAATGTCTGGAAAGGCTTAACAGAGCACTCAGGGGACTGCGAGCACTGAATAGCTCCCATTTGCCTTTGCCTTCTTATAGGCCATATTTACAGGAACGTGTTTGCAGACAAGAACACGTGAATCTTTCTCTTCCTCATTCTAACCACCATGCCTACTTGATGATAGGTGTTGTTATTTTTCTTCCTGCAGCCACCTGAATGAAGGGAAAGAGAGGCAACATCAAGGGCAGATGCTATAAAAACAGCAGGGAAAATTACTGCAGACAAAGTTTCAAGCTAAAAAGTAGAGGTAAGCAGAGATTTTACCTTAAGAGAGGATCTTAACAGAATCTAATGGCCTTCAGAACAGGAGAGAAGGATGGAAGGATGCTGGAAGGATGTTATACTAAATAGATTATAGGATGAACTAAAGGGCATAGCTCCAACTACCTCTCTGTGGTAACCACATGCGGACAGATATGCTGGCTGGTCCCTTCACCACCCCTGCTGCCCATGAAGACAGATCAAAGAAAGCGGGAAGAAATGTAACCTGAAAAGTAAATGGTTGTATTGATGTGTCACTCATGTTGTGCAAGAACAAAGTTCTTACTGGGACTGGGTGAAGAGACTTCCCCTACAATGTGTGTATGAGAACACAGAAAAGGAACCAAGCTCAGGCTTCTCATATTGTTGATTCATCACAAGAATCAAAACAATAGCACTGGAATGGAATTCAGATACGATAACAGCATCTGTGGTAATATGAGAGGAAATTGTTAGAGGAAAATAAAAAGGAAAAATGTGAAAAAATCACTTCTTAACTTTTTTTTTCTGACTCTGAAAATTTTAGAAAATAAGTAAATGGATTTTTTTATTTTTTGGTCAAAGATTCATATTAACATATCTCTGGGCATTAAAATGTACCATTAATATTGCTGACATTGAATGAATTTATGTAAGTCCCTCATTACAACAATTTGTTTGCCACATTTCCACTCACCTGGTGTCTGTTCTCTGACTACATGTATTATGCAAAATAGAGAAAAAGATCTTATCATACTGAAGCAAATATAAATTTGCTTCACACCCAAATTGCAAATATATCCAAATTGCAAATATAAAACTAATACAGATAAATTCTGACAAATGAGATCATTATCTAGAAGAATTTAATTCTTATGGGGATCCTGCATTGAAATAAGAAAAGTTGTAAGGCATGTGCTATTGCTAAGCACTAATCCTTCCAGCTCCAATCACCTAGAGTAATGATAAGTGTCAGGTGAAGACTTTCTGGAATTAAGCTAAGTGAATTTATTTCTCCTATTGGATCTTGATTAATGTAGTATGTCAGTTCAAGATTTCTGAATGCCAAGCGGACCATTTATAGTAGTAAACATTTTGAATATGTGGCATGGCCCTTAGAAAACCAGGGCAAATGGCCACTGCACTTACTGGTTGATCTGCATATTTGCAATACTTATATTACAAGTACAATGCAGTACTTGCTTTACTGTGAAATCCCTGCAAACACATAGTAGTCATTATGTGCACTTTTTCTGCCTGTGCAGCATCTCCCAGAGAACAGGATGTGTACTTGTCTTTCTGCCCATGTTTATTCAGACAGACATATAGACATCTTCTATGATCTACATTCTTCCATGCAGTGTGCTCCAATTTATACACAAGAGTCCTATGTGGCTGCAGTATGTAACAAAACAGAAAAGGCTAAGAGAAATAGAATTGTTCAGACTGAGGAAGAGGAGAGCTTATTGCTGTCTTCAATCTAATGGGAGGGTGGGGATATGGACCTACTCTTTGCTCAAAAGTGCATAGCAAGGACAACAGGCAAAAGACACAAGCTGGAAGACAGGAAAACCTGATTAGGCATAAGGAAAGACTTCATCATGAAAATGGTTAAACCTTGGAACAAGTTGCCAAGAGGGGCTGTGGAATCTCCATCCTTGCAGATACTCAATATTTACCTGTACAATGCCCTGAGCAACCTGACGTGTTGGACCTGCCTCAGATGGGAAGTTGTGCAAAGGTCCCTTCCACCCTAAAAGGTTACATGGTAATATGATCTGGCCAAAAGACATTGAAATTGCCATCTGTTGCTAAAGGCTTGAAAGTCATGCTATATCATATAGTCTTCTAGGTGATGACCTTTTCTTTACGTTCCATTAAGAACATAACAGAAATAATAAGCAGTAGGAATAGAAGATACGAAGCAAATGTAATATAATCAAGCCTTTGTTGATTCATTTATCTTCCAACCAGATGATTTCTTCCAGCGACTTAGTTGCTCCTGATAGCCACTCCAGTGGTACATTTATGTTGTTTTATTTGGTTCTTTCCAAGCTCAGAAACCTGTCAGATTTGAGCTTGCTTCTTCAGATAAAATCTATTGCATTACAATTACTCTGAACTGCAGTCCTTTTAATTTTACATTTGTTTTTAATTTAATTGATTATTTTTGTATGCACTTGCATTAAATGAATGATTTGCATAAAACAAAGTAAGAAAAGCTATTGATTTTTCACTTGTTTTGAATTACCATCAGTTCCAATTGCTTCAACTGAATATTAAAAATATATTTATTCATTTTAAACAGCAAGTATATATACTGAGGCTATACTAATAAATCTGCAAATAAGTACTATCAGAACTTAACTCATTGATTTGCCTTCAGAAATACAACTCTTTTGCACTCTGTAAATAGAGTAGAAAAACTTTGGCCTCTCAAAATATAACTGAGTAGACAGTAGGATATAAAATCCTAACAACATTTTTAGGCATGCAGCTTCCAGTGAATTTCTGTACAAAATTATATTTCCATCTTTCTGATTAAATGAACACAAGCAATTAGAATCAAGCAAGCACAGCTAACAGAACCAGCAATTGGTCTCAGCAATTTGCACTGCAATTTGCACAGAAGGATGCAAAGAAGGGCCTGGCAGTGTTGATTAGTCCGGCTCATGCATTGTCATCTATGCTGGTGATGTGCCACAAGACATGATCCACAACAACCTTGGAGCAACAGTCACTGCAACATCAGACGCTGTGTCCCTGATGTACCTTCATAAGAATGTTCTGACATATGAAGAGAGGCTGAGAGACCTGGGTTTGTTTAACCCTGGAAGAGAAGAAGGGGATCATACCAATCTTTATAAATATTTGATGGAAAGCTCTAAAGTGGATGGGGCTAGACTCTTCTCAGTGGTGGCTTGTGACAGGACAAGAGGCAATGGGAACAGACACACAGCGAATCCTACTCGAATATAAAACACTTCTCAACTGTGTGACTGAGCACTGGCTGCTCGTAGAGCTTGTCAAGTCTCCATCCTTGGAGATTCAGAACACGACTGGACATGCTCCTGGGAAGCCTGCTCTATTGGCTCTTCTTGAGTGGAGGGGTGGTGGGACCATATGATGTGCAGAGGTCTTTTCCAACCCCAGCTATTCTGAGGCTCTGTGATTTGGATTAAAATGTAGGGATCCAGTCATTTTAAATTTATTTTCTTCTTCTTTTTTTTTTTTTTTTTTAATAAGCTTTTTCTCTTCCATTAACACTCATGCCAGATAATTCATTCAGGAAAGCTATTTATAAATGAAAATAAGAAACACATATCTTTGTAGAATAGTAATAGTTCTACTATTTTTTACTTCCATAACAAACTTATGTGAACCATGACTATTGATATTAGCTTATATTGTTTTCCCAAGGTATAAAGATGCAGAGGTTTTGTTTCAAAAGCTTTTAGATCATTGCTAGATTCTCTAATACTATGAAGATACTATTTTTTTTCTTTTGCATTTATCTTTCATCTCAGAAAATAAAGCATAAAAAAAAGAAAAATGAAAAATATATTTCTCTTTGTTCTTAGGGAAAATGATGCTGCTTTAGGACAGACACAAAATGTTGGTAGGATTCTACACCTGCACAGAGGACAGCAGAGAACACTACTATGTATCTGAGATACTCTAAGGTACATTTTCACATAACAATCACATCTCATCCCTTCAGGAAGTTCTTTTCAAGAATCTTTCTCACATATTACTATTTAAAGAAATAACTTTAAAGTTACAAGCAACCACTGAATGTTTCTGCAATCAGCCTTGCAAATTTAATCATTTATAAATCTGCATCTGTAATAAAACCTAATTTGAGTACTGATACAGTTTTGTTTTGTTTTGTTTTACCAAGCTCTGGGTCCAGTTAAATATTGGTAACACTTAAACTACCTGGCAAGGTAAATTTCAGCCAGAATAGTAATGCAAAAGCATTTGCTAGGTATGTATATAACCTTTGTCAATGTTGTGCTATTATCTCTGAGTTATAATTGTACTAGGCAAAGAATATGTGTATGCAAGGACTCCAAGTGCCACAGGAAAGTTAATCTAAAGAATGCCTATCTCTGCTTCTGTTTTGTTTTAATTCAGAGCTGGTACTAAAATCTAGATTTTGTGTGTGTGTGTGTGTGTGTGTGTGTGTGTGTGTGTGTTTCTTCTGTAGAGGTATTTAGCTGCAGTCCCCTGTCCTGCCTCTGGAACTGACCACAGATTTTGTGGGTTTGGATCTGAAATACCAGATAATGCTTGAGCTCTTCATAATGATCAAGCCGTCTGAGAGCTGGGGAGGGACTGGAGGAGAAGGAGATATCAAATACTGTGTTAGCTACACGCCCGACTCTGGTAGTATCAGATTCACAAACAATCTGTCGACCGTAGGTCCAATCACCTTCCAAAACAGTAGCTGAGTTCACAAATAGCATGATTTATTCAAATGCAACATTTATAAAGCAGCTTTCAGGTGTCAGTACAGGAAATTCTCTACTACAGTGTGGGATTTTTAGCCAGTTCTGATGTACAAATGCACAATCATCACTCGCCCCAGAAGATGGGAGATGGCTCTCAGTCTCAAGTCTCTTCAGGTGGCGTCCCAATCCGAGGGGAGGAAAGGGGTTCAGCCCGTTGACTGACCCAAAAGTTACAATGGAGTCTTTCCTCCAAATTCTGGCCTCCATAACTCGCCTTTTATCCTTTTTCCTTACATTTAGGTGGAGCTTCAGTGACTATAGTCATACTTACTATTGTTATTGATTGGTAAAAAAGTTTCTCACTTTCATTTAAAGGTACAGTCAATCAAAAATCTAGAGTGAGGATTGGTCATACCTTGAAGGCAGGGTAACGTTTGGGACAGAGGTGTGTTTTGACATTATAATGAGCAAAGTTGAAGCAAAGTCCATCTGAAAGGAGTGATTTGCCACCCTTGCTGGCTCAGCACCAGATATCGTATCTCTTCCACTGGGCAGCTACCGTGTGGTTTATCGGCGGACCAGCACGGGGAGCACAACAGAGTTTGGCCGCGGTGTCTTACCTCCGCTCCACCCTCTGTTACTCCTCTTTGCAGCTACGAGGAGGGTGGATTGTGCTGCCTAGGTACCGTGGAGGAGCAGAGTCCGTGCATACCAACCACCCTGAAGGGGCAACTGTGTATCACCCCAAGCAAGCTTCTGTAATGCCACAATTTCTGTTAAGCCCTAGTTTTTCTCTATGTTCCTCTTTCTCAAGCAGTTCTTCCACACAGTCTATCAGGCTAGGCTATAAACTGACTCTGCCCACTGTATTATACTGTTGTCTCATGCTAGGATTAAAAGCTGCTCTCATTCCTATGTGAAGTTTCACAACTGTTAAGCTTATCCTAATATGGGTAGACTCTGATATTTGGCCATACATAGAATGTCAGTCTGCCTGCATGACAGGAAGAACACATTATGCTTTTGTACTATGCCCCAAAGAGACACTTGAGACTTGGCACTGAAAACCTCAGGCCACTTTCCTTTGGCTGTAATGGTGCCTGACCCCTTATCCAGGGAGGTCTGCTGCTTGCCAGGGGCCCGAGTCAGGGATGTCACGGAGAGGCTCCCAAGGCTTGTCC
>WBNA01000555.1:22532-37592 GCA_013398345.1 Nothocercus nigrocapillus
TATTTTTATTTTTATTTTTATATATATATATGTATATAAAACTCAAATCATCGCATAGCCCAGTGAGGCCCATCCCAGCCGCACACTTCCCCATGGTGAGCCCCAGGCATGGACGGCCTCTGCGGGGATCAGTTCCACGTGGGCCAGGAGGCAGGAGCAGGCAGGTGGGAATTCTTCTGGGAAGAGCAGGCAGGAGGATCTGGGCTGGGGGAGAGCCTGGGAAGGGCAGGCTTGGAATTTGGGGAAGCGGGGCCTCGCCCGACACAAGGCAGATGTGGCCGGAGCAGGGTCCGGCGGAGGCAGCGCCGTCGCAGGTCGGTCCCTTGTCCAGCCTCGTCATTAATGCAATGAGTTTGGTTCAAGCTGAGTGCTCGGGGGTGTCGGATGCTCAGAGGGGCAGCCTGGGCCGGGCTCTGAGCCGGTGCCGGTTGTGTCTGCAGAGCCATGGCTAAAAGTGACACGGGTAGCACCAGTTTGCAGCCAGGAATGGCCTGCGTGGATGGGGATGCTCGGAAGAGGCTCATGCTCTGGCTCAGCAGCCTCCAGCCAATGCAGAGGCCCTGGTGCCCACCTGAAGGATCCAGTCATCTCCTCCACCCATGTCCCCTTTTCCTCCCTCCCTAGAGGAGCCCGAATCCCTGCGGAGGATCCCAGCAGGCTGCTTACCCCGCTGAATGTCGCTCCGTCCTGCAACAGGTCCTCCGTCCTGTGCAGGTCCCAGTGTGCAGATCCCCCTCGGGCTTCCTCCGCAGGGCAGAAGCGCTGGCAGCGAGGAGGGAATCCCAGGATCGCTGCAGTGGGAGCAGCAAACAGCTGAGCCTCGCGCAGCCCGGTCCGTCACCGTGGGCTGGAGGAGCGAGGGGCGAAGGCGATGCTTTAAAAATAGCCAGCAGTATTTTTGATCCCGAAAGCTGGATTCCAGCGGGGAGGGGAAGAGAAAAGGGAGGGAGAGCCGAAAGCTTCCCCGCTTGCCTGTGCTTCGAATCCGCGCTCGGAGGAAACCAGCTGTGAGATGGGCCCGCTCCTGGCAGGACCTCATGCAGCTGGATATCTCCAGGGTTTCTCCAGGCTCTGGGAGAAGCAGCCAGGTGAGGAGGACAAAGCTCTGCTGGAAAGACGAGGCCGGATCCCGTTCCAGCAGCACCTGCCTCGCAGAGCCCGGCCGAGGCCGGCAGCACATGGCTCTGCAAAGAGCTGGAAGGAAAAGCGAAGAAGCTGCACGTCCCCAGGCAAGTCTGTTTTCCTCCACTTTTTGCCAGCCTGGATCTTGCCCTCTCCTCAGCTTGGGAATCTCAGGGGCCCTGGGAGGACTCCGGGAGGACCAGAAATCTTGGAGGAGGAAGATCTTGAGAAGGTTGCAAAGAAGCTGGGAGCTGCCCCGTGGGGTGACACATCCAAGAGGGGCTGTCACCTCTTGGCCGTCTCCTTTGGAAGGCCGGGAATGGCCAGTGGGAATTATCCAATCACCAGTCCCTGCCCTTGTCCAATCTGGGCACCAGTCGGAGCTGCTCCCCAGATGCCGGTGGGTGGAAAAATCACCTGCCGCGAGCACCTGCTCCGGGGCTCAGCAACTGCAGGGGCGGGAGAAGCGCCGGGCACGGGTGGGCTAAAAAAAGCTCGGAGCAGATGGGGCCGGAGCCCGGGGGCCGTTGCGCTGCCCCGCGCGCAGGGCCAGGGGCACCCGCCACCCGCTCCGGCCCCAGCCACGGTGCAAAAGGCGCCGCGCTCCTTCCCCGCTCCCTCCCCTTGCCCTGCCTCAGTTTCCCCATCAGCTCCACGCCGTGCGGAGCCCTGGGGCGCAGCGGGAGCTCCAGGGTGGCAGGGGTCGTCGCTGGGTGCTTATGTCCCCTCGGCACACGTGAATGTGCCCGGGTCCCCCGTGCACCCAGCGCGGTGGCTGCGCCCGTGGGCTCGCGGGGCGCAGCCAGGTCTGGCCAAGCCGGGACAGGGGATGTGACACCACGAGGTGGCAGCAGCACTTTGCAAGTGGCAGCGGGGCTGGCGGCAGAGGAGGGGGGGGGGACGTGGCCGGGCCGCAGCCCCCCCGGGACCTTCCCCTCGCGCAGCCCCAGGGCCGTCCCCGTCCCCATCCCTGTCCCCGCTTGGCTCCGGGAGGCACCACCGCGAGCTGCTCCACCGTGGACGTGCCCGGGAGACCTTCGGAGCATGGGGAACGCAGGCAGGAGAGGGCCCAGCATCCATCTCCCGTGTAAGCCGTGCCTCAGTTTCCCCACTTGCGCTTCCCTGGATCCCCCGAGGCAGGGGGGTCACCCTGAGGGGCCCCCCTCGCCTCCAGCTGCCGGGGTCCCTGGAGCACCCGGTTTCCCAAATGCTGCCGGAGGGATTTCCGAGCGACCTTTGGGATGCTGCAGCAAAAACCCGTTGGTTTTGTACGGAAGGAAGCAGAGGGCCGGGGTGAAGACGGGGTGGAAATGGCTCTGACCGCGGCCGTCCTTGTGGGCAAGGGTGTCTCCTGGCTCCCGAACAGGAGAAGGAAATGGACTCGGAGCCACATTCCCGGGAGCGGCAGCTGCGACCTGCTTGGCCCAAGAATACCTGGAAATGGTTGGATCTGTAAGGAGGGAAAAAACAATCTTCAATTTATGGGATTGTCTAGGAAGGGAAATAGAGAAATTCCCCCCCTCTGCCCCCGCCATAAGCCTGGGGAATCGGAAAGCGCAGTAAATCATGGAGGACCCTTTGGCATTCGGTTTAATTGTGTCCGTGACACGGGATTTGTCGGGGTTTCCTCTCTGCAGCGGGAAGGGAGGAAGAAACTGGGGGCTCAGAGTGCCCTGCCCGACCTGCTGAACTTGAGCTTGGAAATCATCCTACCCTTGACCGGGTGATCTGGACCTGCATCCGCCCTCTGGAGCCCATGGAAGATGCTCTGCACATCCCATCCCATCCCAGGTAATGCATCATCCATCACCCGGCTCTTTCAGAGGGGAGACGCTTGGCCCAAACCCTCTGACTCGATGCCTGAACTGCCTTTTTTCCCCCTCTCTCTTTTCTTTTTCTCCCCATTGCCATTCAGGGCCTGGCAGGAGTGTCCCTGTGTGGAGGAAACACTCCCCAGCCGCTTTCTTTTTGCTTCATACTAAAAAAGGGAAGGGGTGGTGAATTGCAGCAAACAGATTTTATTGTTATTATTATTTTGCAAAAGCTGCTTTGCTGCTCTGCCTCGTGCTGGGCTAGGGGGTATCCGCACGCGTTCGTTTTGTACTTTGTACAAAAAAAATAATAGTTACCAACCCAGCAACAGGCACTGCTGGAGGGAGATGGGAAGCTCCAGCTCCCTGAGTTAAACACGGCCACGATGCCTCCAGAGCTGGAAAAGTGGCTGCTGATCCAGCAGAAAACTCAGGACCGGGCGCTGCGGGCAGGAAGTGGCAGCGCAAGTTGGATTTAGGGCAATCCCATCTGAGCTCCTTGATCTGGGCATTGTTTCCATGAGCCCCTGAAGCCCGGCAGTCTTTTCACCTGGGTTTTTGCCTCCCTGGGGCTGCACTAATAAATAATAGCAACAATAAAATCAGTCCCATGTCCTGACAGGTACAGGCCTGGGAGGCCTCTTAGCCCTACAATTCTGATATATTTTTCCTTCTCGAGATGCTCAAGCCAAATCCCAAAGGATCGGAGGGGCTCCCAACCTAGGCATTGCAGAAGCTGCCACAAGTTTCCCCTTCGCCACCTTGACGGGGCTGATATTGGTCTAAAAAATGAGAATAATGCCCCAAAAGTGGCAAGCTTGCCCTGAGTCATCCAAAAAAACATCAGCACATCCAAATTAATCACCCGGCTGCTTTTATCTGAGCAAAATTTAATGCCACGGGCTCTTCCGGAGAAGGGACAATAGTGAAGCGTGGTAAACACGAGCACGAGCCAGATCCCGTCAGGAAAATGCAAGGAAAGATTGAAAAATGGGGTTTTGTGAGGAAATATCAATGTAGTATAAATATATATATATATATATTTTTTTTTTTCTTTGCAGGAGGAGGATACAGGAGGCTGCCAAGAAGTGTTGGGGGCAGAGAGGAGGTCCCTCAACCCTCTGAAAAGTCTGTATTGGGCTGACCTAATACTGGCCAGGCACTGAAAATATTTGGGAAGTTGCCTTGTGCAAAGAGACAAATCACTGAGTCCCGAACCCCCGTGAAAAGGGAAAAAGGGGATTTGCTAAAGCAGTTTACCAGATCTCTGCATTAATACATCTCCATTCCCCTCCCAAAATATCTTGAAAAACGCATCCAGCGGTTTGTCTCGAAAATCTTAGGTGCCTTGCATTACATGGGGGTTTTAATTCAATTCCTTTTTTCTTGTGCCTGTTTTTTTGTTGTTGTTGTTCTTGCTGTTGTTGTTCCAGGACTGGACACATCTTTCCCAGTGAATCCTCTTCTCTTTATTCCCACCATTCTCCCCCCACTGCAGGGATGATGATTTTGGGGTGAAATCATCCCTTGCAGCTCTGCCATCTCCAGAGATGTTTTTTATCCTGCAAGGCACCTCCTTCAGCTTCAAATTTCCTGCAAAATCCCTGTTTTGGGAGCCAAACTAGGTGCCGTATTTAGCAAACTACACAGTGCAATCGAATGATGGAGCTACAGATTCCACCTCACTCCTAAACCAGGACGATGCAAATGCCTGGGAATGGCAAAAAAAATGCTTGAAATATCCTTCCCAGTAAATATCCTCATGAAATATCCCTGGAATATCCTCTCCTGCATCCATGAGCTGGCAGGTTTCTCAACTAAATTGATTTGCAGCAAAACTCATCCATTGCCCGCGTAGGGTCCGGGATAATTTAAGTAGCAATCAGGCTTCCCAAAGCTCTTTCCTGGAGGAAAAATAAATGCGATTTTAAAGATTTCCAACACCCTGAGCATGCCCTGAGTGTGGCAATCCCGATATCCCGTTCTCCGGAGGGGCTTCACGCCGGATTCGCCCCCTGCGCGGCTGCAAGCTCCCGTCGCCCAGGTGTCCGGCGCGCACCGGCGAGCCCTCGAGCGCAATCCCGATCCAAATCCCTGGCTTTGTTAAAGACATGCTAAACACCCCGGACACACAAGGACCTGCCCGGAGCCGGAGAATGGAACCGGTTTGTTATGTGGGGCATTATCCAGCCTCAATTGCTTGATTTTTTTTAAATCCTGCTTAATAGTATTAATCTGCAAGCCGCTTTTATGCTCTTTTCCAAGCTAGCCGACGTGCGCTTTTGCAGAACTTGCTACTTTTGATTCCCCCCCAAAGCCGCCTCTGAGAAGCAGCCGGGGTTGCCTCGACCTTTGCCGAAAACCCTTTCAACTTTTGCAAGGAGGAAAGTTTGGGAGTTCGGGAGCGGTTGCAGGAACCAGCTCTAGTAGCGATGCCCATCCCGCGCCCCCCGTTTTAGGGAGAAAAAAGCTAACGGAAAGGTACAGCCGGAGCCTCTGTCCTCTCTAATCTCTCCCTCTTCCTTTATTTTGTTGTTGGCATTTAATGTGGCTTGGCGCCTTTTTAAAACACCATTTAATGCACTTGTGGCAGGTGCAATATTTTGTTTGGCGAAAATGGGGAGGGATCCCGGTGTCCGGATAGGAAAGCAGGGATGGGAGCTGCTGCTCTGTGGCGTTTTCTGCGGGGGAAAGGAGGCGTTTGCATTTCTGGGGAGGCTAAGGGCTTCCCTTGGGGTATTCGGGGAAGAGTTATCAGAAGCAAATGCTCTTATTTTTATTTCTAAACTGCCAAAACCTCTGTACAAAATTCCCCTGGTTTTGTTGGCACAGCGGCCGGGCACCCAAACCCGTCTGCTGGGAAGCTCAAAATCCCCTTATTCTCCCCAGAGAGGTTGCAGTGATTAGGGGTGTCCCCCCCCTTTTATGACACTGCCAAAAGCAGAGGGTTTTACCATCATCTTTCCTCGTTTTTATTCCTTTTGCCACTTGTGCCTGCATTCTTATTTCTTTTTGTTTTGTTTTGTTTTCTCTTAAAGGGAGGCACAAAGCAGCTATCCTGCAGCTCAGTGACTATGTGGGGAGAATACAGGGAAAAATGAACAAATGGAAGAGTGTTTATTCCCCATTTTTCCTCTTCTCCACATATTATCTGCAAATACAGCATTGAGTATATCTTGCAAGAGGCACATTTAAAGCCCGTGGCCTCCGCTATCACCCTGCTCATGCTCGCAAACGCCGCGTTCGTCCCTCCATCCCACGCCCGCAGCCACGATGGCTTCGTGTCCTTATTTCATAGCAATTTTATCGATTTCCTGTAATCAGCTTTTGCTAAAGGTTACTTTGGGGGCCTTTCGGTGTGTTTTTTGGTGTTGTTGTTTCTGCTTTAAGCAGAGCAAAGAGCTGGATTTGGCTCTCCCTGGTTTAGCTGAATGTGTTGGGACTTTAGTGTGTGGGGGGTCACGAAATAAGAGGAGGAAAATGAGGTTTTGCAGATGGCAAAATTGGTTTATCTGCCCCCAGCCTCCACCAAAACCTCCTAAAATCCCCATTCCTCCCATGCGGTGCCGGTGGGAATGTTTGGGACTGGAGCCTACCCTTACCTTGCAAAGCAAAGAGAAATTTCTACCAAATTGTGAGCAACCCCCCCGCAATTTTTAATGCAGGTAAATGCACTTTAATGCAGGAAATGCATGAGAGTGGATACTGGAGCTGCATGGGGAAAGCAAACGGCGGTGGATCCCCCTTGAAACAGCCAAAACGCGGAGGATGCTGCTATAAAAAAGCTGCTGCCGTGACTTTTCTTGGTGCAACAGGGAAAGTCGGCGCAAGCCCAGGGCCGCCGTGCGTGGCCGTGGCTCCGGGATGCCGTGACTTTCCCTTGCCGTGACAAGGGAAAACCGAGGGCCGGAGCAGCCCGTGCAAACCGGGCCCCCGGAGCGGCCCACGGAGCATCACCCCCATTCCATGCCCATCCCTTTTTCTCGGCCCCCCCCGGGCTCCGCGCTGGCATCCGAGCCCCACGCAGCCGCCGCGGGGGCCGCGGCCGTGTGAATTAACCCAACTTTGTTTTCCACCCGGCTTTTCCCTTAATAGCCGGCCCCCTCCCCCTCGCTTTTGCCGGCGTTTGAGGAGAAGTGAGGCGTGAGAGATCCTTTGGAATAATGAGGTGTAATTAGCCCTGGCAGCTCTTATCTTCCCCCCCCCCCCCCCCTTCAATTAGATTGGAAAAAAAAAAAAAAAAAAAAAAAAAAAAAAAAAAAAGAGCGAAAAGAAACGAGGGAAGAAAAGGAAGGTGGCGAGGGAAAAAGTCTGATGCCGGCGCCGGCTCCGGCTGCTCTGTGGGGGAGCTGGATGTGTCCCCAGCCAGGCGCAGGTGGTGACTGGGGGGTCTGTGCCTCAGTTTCCCCTCTGGTCCCGTGGGGAAGGGGGCTGCAGATGAGGGCGGATGGACAGATCCAGCCGCCGTTGTCCCAAATTCTGCCCTGAGGTGTCCTGGGGAAAACACCAGGCTCTGGAGTCACGGGAAAATGCCCTGGCGAAGTGCCCCAAATTACTCCAAATTACCCCAAAGAGGCAACACTGGGGCCACCACGGGTTAAACCATCCTGGAGGCTCCGTCTTCCCAGAGCGCCCGTGACCCTGATCACGGGGCCGCTGACCGATTGACAACGTCCCTTAGGGCCGGGCCAAGCAGGGAGGGAGGGACACGGTGGCCCGGGGGGGGCATTGGAGGCGCCCGGCGGGTTCAACCTTTGAGCCCGGCTGCCGGGGCGGGGGAAAGGGCTCTGTCTGTCCGCCGTGATTTATCCCCCGGCGCGGTGATTAAATTGGCCTTAGCTAATGATAACGAACTAGTCGGGGCTGACCTTTCCCTGGCGGCGGGGGGGCCGGTGGCCGCGCTGCTGCGGGGGGTCTCGGGCTGCCGCGGATGAGAAGAGCCTTTTTTTATATAGCCCCTCTCTTTTTGTCCCCCTCTTTCTTGTTTTTTCTCCCCAGCCGGGTGTTTTTTCCCAGTGCCCTCAAACCCGCAACCTTGGGGCGCCCAGGCTGGTGTTGCTGGGGGGGGACATCCCTTGTCCCCAGCTGTTGACAGGGACACTCCAGACCATCCATATGGTCTGTTCTCCCCTACAAATATTTTATCTGCTCTTCTTTGACCTAAAGACCCCCATCCGTGTGCAAATCCATCCTTCCCATCCCCGGGCAAAAGTTTCCATCCCAGGGATGTTATTTTTCCCTATTCGGAAAAATCTGCACAGCTTTGCCCGTTCTCTGCCTTTTTGTCCTCATCTTGGCGCTGTTGGATCCCAAGGTCCCCCCCAGCCGGCCGCGGTGACGGGCGGATAATAGCCGGGCTCCGGGGACGATTTCATGGCCATTAACCCCTCGCTCCAAGTGCAGGGGGGGTGATGCCAGCCCTGCCCCCTTATTGGTCCCCAACAGGTCCCCAAGGAAGTGGCCAGAGGCTGGGGGGGGCAGTTTTGGCCGGGGGCAGTTTTAGCCAGGGCCACTCTGGCCTTTCCCAATGGGAACAGACTCCACCGGGCAGCGAAATTCCCGTGCAAGGAGCATCCGAAGCCGAAGGCCACCTTGTCCTTGGCTGTTGCGAGGCCCCAGCGGGCCGGGCTGCGATGCGCCAGGACGCGGAGCCTGGAAGAGGTTAAAGCGGGGCGAGCGGGGAGCGGAGCACCTCGGATCGGGGCGTTTTAATGACATTCCATTAAAGCTCCCTTTGGGGCCGCGGCGGCCGCCATGTGCTCCCCATTCTCATGGTAATCGGGAGACATCTGTATAGAGGCTCCTTTCTCATCCGCAGGGATCTCTTCAAAGACGCTCCTGGGAAACCCTTCACCTCTGACCTGGGGGGTCAGCCCTGAAACAGTGGCTCTATAGAGCGCGCTACTGTAAAGCCCAGTATCCTTTTTCCTCCCCGAACCTGGCCAGGTCCCGCCTTTTCATGGAATTTGGGGGGGGGCCCGGCAGTGGCTCGGAGCAAAGGGGGCATCTGTGTCCCCCCCGCCTCCCCATTCCCGCACCCGGCCTTTTCGGTACCAGCGGGAAAGAGCCGGAGGGTCGAATGAGCCGGAGCTGGGAGCAAAGCGGGCAAAACGCCCTGAAATGGTTGGGAAAAGCTGCTTTCCTGCAGCATCCATGGATGGGTCCGGCGCAGGATGTCCCCAAGGCAGCCGGGTCCCCCATTCTGATGCCGCTGGGGTGTCCCCGAGCAGGATGGCCCCCATCCGCCCGCTCCCGCTGTCCCTTTCCAAGAAGCGGCCAATGATTCTCGCGGCTGTCGCTCGCTGGCAGCAATAAACCTCAATCACGGCGGCGACGCTTGATTTCTGCGGCAATTTGGCGTTAATTAACGAGCGCTTACGGGAAAGCGCAGCCACCCCCCCCCAGCCCATAGAGCGCCTGGCACCCACCCGCAGCATCCCCAGCCCTCAGGTGGCCTAAGGAGGCCCCTCGGCCGATACCGGAGGAGGGTTCCGAGGGGATGGGGTATCCCGCTCCACGAGCTCTCCGACTTCTCCTGCCCGGGGAAACCGCAGCCCGACGCCGGGCAGGGAGGTGTCAAAGGGCTCCGCGAGCCCCCGCGGAAGGGATTTGCCGGCGGGGGCGTTTGGCGGCCGCGGAGGCCGGGGGTGCTCAACCATGGTGTTGACTCAACAGGGAATTAAGCTCATTATAACCTTGCCGGGCGAGAGGGCACCAAATCCTCCGGGGCACCAGGGCATCCCGAGAGCTCCGGCGGGGGGATAGAGGAGGAATGAGGGCTCCCCCGGGGCTGTTTCTGCTCCTTGCGGCCTCTGCCATCCGCGGCTGCCCTTGGTGGCTGAGTGGATTCTCCAGTGGCTAATAAAGGGGTTGAGCTCCGTCTGGGCCCAATTGTTCCTTTTGTGCTGCCATCTCCCAGGCCGGACACTCTGCATGGCACGGGCTCCCTCGCTGGCAGGATGGCAAAGGGATGGAAAGGGATGAGGAAGAGGATGTGTGTGACAATTGCAATGGGGGAGAAGACAAGGATGAAGATGGGGATGAGGATGGGGACAGGAACAGGAGTGAAAATGGGGTGGGGGATAAAGAAGAGGATGGGATGGGGATGAAGAGAGGGATGGAGAGGAGGATGTAGAAAGAATGATCACAGAGACGGAAATAGGGATGGGGATGAAGAGGAAGATGGCGATGGGAAGAAGACGAGGATGATGACAAGGATGAGGACGATAACGGAACGGGAATAAAAATTGATGTAGGAGATGAGGAAGAAGGTGGGCATGAGGATGAAGGAGCCAGTTAAGGTGCAGGGAGATGGATAAAGTGCAGTGCAGACTTTTTGGGGAGAGGGCTGGGGCAGGTGTGCAGGAACCCCGGCAAGGGGCCCCGTGAGCTTTCGAGCCCCTGTGCCGGCCGATAAATCCTCCGCTCGTATATAAGCCGCCTGAGCGCGCCGGTGCCGGATTTTGTCTGGTGCCTTAATGTCACGCCTGTAAATTAGCGCCGGCACCGCGGCGACCTTGACGAGCTCTCCGAGAGGAGCGAGCGGGGCCGCGGCGGCCGCTTCGCCCCGGGCCCGTGAGCAGCATCCCGGCGGCCAAAGGGTTACGGAGCCGCAGGGCCCTTCGCATAACGTCTAACTCCTGACCGCACACTTACCTCCAAATTACCGCCCTGCTCCACGGCCCCGCCACGGGCGCCCACGCGCACAGCCATGCACGTGCATGCCATAGCCACCCCCCCCTCTTTTTTCCTTTCCCATCTGCTTTTTTGGGGCTTTTCTCCAGCTCCTGCAGGAACCCGGAGGCCCGGGGCGACCCCTTGCACGCTCGCTGGGCACGTCCGCCGGCGCCAGCCCGCGGGAGGAGCTCGCGGCCGGCGTGCTCTCGCCAGGGAATTTTGCCATCTCTCTCTCTTTTTAACTGACATAAATTCCGATTTAACAGATTTTCCTGACAGGCAATTTTCACTTGTTTAATTCCAGTGACAATCAGTAAATTCGGTGGCAGATGGAGCCGCCCGGCGCGGCGGCCAAGCGGGAAGCGGGGCAGCAGTGCCCAGCCCGACCAGCCGCCGGGCGCCGCGCTCTCCCCGCCAAGCAGCTACTTAATCGATCGATAGCAAAATTTATCTGCCGCTGCCAGCGCCCGCCGTTGGATCCCCTCCCGGGCCGCTAAAATTAGCAGCCGTCAGCGCTGCACGCACCGGGATGCAGCAGAGCTGGGCTAGTGTTGGATGCAGGAGACGTGGGGAAAAACATCCCAGCGGGAGCTAAAGGTTGGCACCAGCCGGGGCTAAACTCAGGTCCCCTTGGTCTCACTTTGCACCGCGCTGGGTCCAGAAAAGCCCCGTGGCCACTGCTGCGATGCAAAGACGCGTGGACGGGCCGGTCACTTTTAGCTGCAAATAGACGCGACACCGGGGAAAAGGCAGCTGAAATAGCCCCCGGTGCGGAGCGAGAAGCAGTAATTTTATACTTTCCCTGGACATATTATCCACTATCAAGGAAAGGAAAAAAACGCTAACGGCTGCATTTTGATGTGCAAAAACGGATGCACCACCCCCCCCACACCCCCCGATGCTGCTCCAGCAGGCACTTGGGTATTTAAAAGTGTCTCTTTTCTATTTTTTTGATTATTATTTTTACTTTCCACGCCATCCCTGGCATGGCCCCCGTTCTGCTTCCAAGGCCTCCCTTTCCCTGATTGACTTTGATTGACGGCTCGGCCCGTCATTTCCACGGAGGCAACTCCTCAAGCTGCAGCTTTCTTGCAGTATAATTTTGTTTTCTGCCTTTTTCTCTTTTATTTTATTTTTTTTTTTTCCATAGGACTTGGGATAGGAGGGGGAGCTCAAAGCAGAAGCAGCTCCCACCTAACCCCCCCCGAAATGCCCCCCAGGCGCCGCACGCCGGGTCCCACCGCTCTCCCCCAGGGCAATAACTTTCCCTGTGGCCTTTTCCAACTCGTCCTTGAATTAATTCCCAGTGCCTCATCTCCTGTTGCTCCGCGCCACCCGCATAATTCAGCCCACTCGGTGTTTGTTTAAAATATTCCCAGCCGGATATTATTTATAGAAGGGTCAAATGAAACTGGGCCCATGTCCTTTGGTTTGAAAAGGCCACTTTTGACTTTTCTCTAATGGGCTTTTAAAACTCTATAATAAAACACGCTCGACTCTGGCGTGGCCGTCGCATCCCCCTGCCTCCAGTGCCGACCGCTCCCGCTGCTGGGATTTTCGAGGCTGTCCTGGCTCCATCCTGGCCACGCTGCTCCCAGCTGGGGCGCTGGGGCCGGTGGCTGCGGGGCCACGGCTGAGCCCGGCGGTCGCATTTGTGCCCCCTGGCACGGTGCTCGCCGGGCTGCGTGGGGAACAAGGAATGGGCTGCGCTTGGAGGATCCTGGCGCTATAGTGGGAGCAGACAGGGAAAGCGCTGGGACTGGAGTGGAGCTGCCCTGGGTTCGGTTGGGAGAACATACCGGGAGGAGATGTACCGGGATCAGACTGGGGGCCATACAGGAATGAGACTGGGACCACACTGGGATCACATCAGGACTATGCGGGATTCAACTAGGACCAGGGCTGAGCCTGGCACCAGGCAGGGATCAGACCGGGGAACGATGCAGGCAGCACCTGGCCGAGCCGGGCGCCAACGGGGCAGCACCGGGATAACACCGGGCCCGTAGCGGGAGCAGCCGGGGCACCTGCGGCCCCGGCACGCAACAGCCCCGGGGCCCGGCGGGCGCCGCTGGCGACCGTTCAGCAGCCGTCAGCTCTAATTGCGATGCCAATTGCAGCACGGGGGAGAAAAAAAAAAAAGGTGTTGGATTATTTTTTTTTTAAAGAGCAGAAAAAAGCAGAAAAAAAATAGCTCACGATTCACAGGGGAGCATGTCGCCTCCCAGACAATAAGCACTTAAAAATAAAAGGAGGGGAAATAATAATAATAACAACACAGGCTTTCATTGTCCAAGAGAAACAAAAGGGTTAGGATATAATATAGGTTTTATTTTATTTTTATAAATAGTCCGCGCCTCTCCCTTTGTGCAGGGCCCCTGAAAGGCCCCGCGCTGCCCAGCGCAGGGCCCGGGTGCTGGCTCGGCTTCGCCAGAGCCGCTCCCGGAGTCTTTCGCTCCCTTTTGGAGCCTTTTTTTTCCGCAGCTCCGAAACCTTCGTTTCTTTTTACTCCCCTCAAACAGGAGCCGGGATATGGGGAGGAGGAAAAAATAAAAAATCACCATCGCTGTCAAGGCCACTGCGGTCACGAGTTCTCCGTTCTCAAGGGCTGGCCATGGCAGGGGGGGATTTTGCGGGGAGACAGCGGGGTGAAGGGGGGGTAGCGGGTCCTTTTTAAGGCCGTCGCCAGGCTGGCTCCATCCCCAGCCTGTCCTCGCCCCCGTGCCCGCTCACTGCATGGCGAGGTAGGGCCAGTTGAAGGTGGAGCCCGAGAGCAGCATGTCCCGGATGAGGGTCTCGATGGGCGTCTTGCCCACGAGGCGCACGAAGAAGAGCTGCTCGATGACGGGCGCCGAGACGAGGCGCAGCGAGGGCAGGCGCAGCAGCAGGCGCCCGAAGCGGCTCGGCTGGCTCGGGTGCTGGCTCCGCACGTACTCCTCCAGCGCGCACTGCGACTTCTCCTGCACGCTCTCCACGGGCCCCAGCTCCGAGAGCCCCACGGCATCTGGCACCGGGGAGGAAGCGCAGAAAGAGGCGTCAGTGGGGCCGGCCCCAAAGCCCTGCGCCCCACCAGCTGCCTCCCCACGGAGCTTTTGCATTCTTCTTTAAACTCCTTTTCCTCTCCAGCCGTGAACTCGTCTGTCAGAGAGTCAGGCTGCAAAGCTGCTCTTTGCCATGGCAAATGTCTCCGCCAAAAGCCAAGACCTGGCAAATTCTTGCCAAAGCCGTGTTTCCATACACTATAGGGAAGATATTCCTATATACATAAAATATATATATAATGGTTCAATACATGGAAATTATCACCAGCAGCTTCAGCTTTTATCCCTGGGAGGAATACTGGCGCTCCAAGAGGGGGAAAGTCACTGCAGGGGGCACTTGGGCATGGCCTGAGCATTGCCCTGCAAGGGCCTGAGCTAACGCAGTGCCAGCCGCTTCCTGCCCTGCTCCGGCCGGGATGGCTCTGCTGGAGCGCAGGCTGCATCCCGCTCTTCCAGGGCTGGTTTAGACGGAATGGTTTTAAATGCCAGGCAATGTCCCTCCTGCCGTGTCCCAGCTCGGGGTGCCACTCGCCGTTTTGCGGCGGCGCTCGTGAGACTGCAGCCCGACGGCAGCCTCAGCAGCACCGCGGGGCAGGAAACGACAGGGCCTTTCAAACAAGGAACCTTTCGGCTCCTGTCATTTGGTTGGTTGGTTTGTTTTCTGGCTACTCTGGACATTTTAGCATCATCCACCTGAGCCTCCTTGCAGGGCTCGTGCACAGCCTGGATGGCAGGCACGGCTCCCTGCCTGGGAGCATGGACTGGGCTGGGAATTTGGGCATTTCTGCCTTTCCAAGGCGGAAGTAAACGTCTTGCAATGCTTTTCTCTTCCAAATCTCTATGTTTCAGGGTTTAAAAAGAAGAAAAATACCCAAAATCAGGTCAGTCACTGCGGGTGTAACCCCCTCCCCCGAATCCAGCTGGGGCACCCAGGGACACAGGATCTGGGATAAAGTTGCTTTCTGTTGCTTCAAATGATGGAAAATGCTGTAAATCCCAACAGACTTCCTTGTTGTGGCCCCCAGCCGGGCTCAAGCCCAGCAAGATGAGACGTTGGTGGCTGCATCTTGACTGCAGAGCACCAAAAAGATCCCGCCGGGACTACCATCCTGAGTGGAAAATCAGCCAGGGTTGTCTTTGTTTAGGCCTCGTTCCTCCCACATTGCTGCCTTTTAGCTTTGATTTTTTTTTAAGGATTAGACAGGGTGGGGAGGAAGGCACCTAGTCCCAGCCGCCACCATTGATCCCTCCACTATGGCACACGGAGCGGGGATTTGGGACACCATGGCGGAGTAGAGGGAGCTCCGAGCCCCTCACCCCCAGCCATTCCACGGGGCAGGAGCCACCAAGGAGAAGGAATGGGACCTTTCGGCCACCCCTTGTTGAGCCACATCCCCCCCAACCCCACTAAG
>WBNA01000555.1:54163-68312 GCA_013398345.1 Nothocercus nigrocapillus
CCCTGGCGTCCCCTGCACCCCGGCTCACCCAGCATCCCCTTGTTGGAGTCGGACAGACACATGTCCTTCTCGGCACTGGGCAGCACAAAGCCCACCACGAAGACCTCGACGCCGTCGGCCATGAGGGCCAGTCCCAGGACGAAGTAGAGGGTCCACTGGAAGCGGCCGTGGCCGCACTCCTGCAGGATGAGCTCGTACTGCTGCGCCAGCTCCTCCTTGTCCTTCCGCCGCTGGCCCTCGGCGTCGTCGAAGGCGCCGAAGGCTCCGCCGGCTGCCGCCTCGCTGCCCAGGCGCTCAGCGGACTTGAGCGACTCGTTGCGCGGGATGCCCTGGTACTCGCCCTCGTAGATCTCGTCCTCCTCGTCGTGGCCCTCGGTGGCATCGCTGGAGGCGCCTTCCTCCTCGTTGGCCGCCTCGCCGCCCCGGTAGTAGCCGTCCTGCGGCGCGTAGTCGTCGTCGTCCTCCTCCTCCTCGAAGCGCGAGTAGGAGCGCTTGGTGTACTCGTCCTGCACGCGGTCCATGCCCTTGCTCACCTTCTTGGCCGCGTGCTTCTTCACCTCCTTGGCGATGTCCTTCGCGCCCCGGATGAAGGCCGTGCGGTCTCGGAAGCTCTCGTCCATGCTGCCCGCTCCTCGGTGCAGCGCGGGGCTGTCACAGCGCGGGGGGACGTGCGCGCCTTGCGGTGGGGGCTCTGCCCTGGCCGCTTCAAGCCCGGGGGCTGGGGGCGCCTGCGGGTCTCCGGCGGGATGCGAGAGGCCGGGCTGGAGCGCTACCCATTCGCTTGGTGCGGGCAAAGGTGGCCACAGGCCGCCGGGAGCCGGCCCAGACCTGCGGGACACAAACAGCTGCAGTTTAGGGGGTCGGGAAAGATCCAGGTGTCCCTCTCTGCTCGGTCAGACAAGGAGACAATTAGAGACCTCCATTTCAGTAAGATTCAGGCAGCCAAAGGCCACTGCCCCAGGCCCGTGAGGGGGATTCTCCACTGTCTCCTCCCACGGTTGAGCTCAAGGTTTGGCGCTTGTTCGTCTGGCCCTGCTGCTTCTCTCCTGAGCCAAAAAACGCCGGCACTTCGTATCTTTGAGGCATCAGCCGCTGTATCAAATTCGGTTAAGGCCAGGCCTTCTGCTAGGAGGGAGCGGCGCAGGCCGCGAGGCCACGGGAAGCTCTGTGCGAGGGGCGAGCGGGGCACGCGAGGAGGCGCCTTCGACGCACGCGGGGACCCGGGGGTGCCTGAGAGCGGGAGCAGAGCAGCCGCCCCACCAACGGGCGGGCGAGACAAGCCCAAAGACGCCGAGCGGGCGCCGCTGCGCCTGCCCCGCCAGCGAGCACCGCCGGGCCGCCGAGGAGGGGGGACGGCCACCCTGCCAGCGCCGGGGCCCTCGAGGACGCAGAGCGGAGGCCAGACCTCCGCGCGGCAGTGCCGGCCATGCAGACCCACAGTGGGGCTCCCAGCAGCAGCCGGAGCCACCGGTTCCCGGTGCGGAGCCGGGTGTCCCAGCAGGGAGGACACGGAGGCAGGGCCGGCTCCGGTGCCCTGGGGAGGCCCCTGCCCCAGGGAGGCCCCCACGGCCCTTCGGGAGAGGCCGCTCCCTTCTCCTCCATGGGGCCGGGAGGGTGGGGCCGGGCCGCCAGCCAATGAGCTGCAGGGGGCGTGGCCAAGGCCCCGGCATCAATGGGTCTGGAGGGGGGGTGAGGCCCAGCTGTTCAGCCAATGAGATTCGGGGGGCGTGGCCGGGCAGCTGGGTTTCCCCCCCCCACCCCAAGCACCCCCCCAAGCTCAGGGCAGGGACAGCCTGGAGGGGACCCAGGGACAGGGACCCAGGCACAGGGACCCAGGCACAGGGACAGCTCTGCTCACCCCAGGACACCCAAGCCTGGCACAGCAGCTCCCTGCTGGCAGCGAGGGCCTGGGGACACCCATGGAAAGGGACCCAGGGGGTCCTCCGGCCACCGAGACCGGCTTCCGCCCCATCCGCCGCGGTCCATGCGGGAGGATCCCACAGGAGCTCGAGGCTGGGCGAGCTGATGTCCCGGGGCCACCGGCGCTGTGGGACGGGGCTGCCGGGCCCCGAGGCAGCGCTTGCCCCCCGTTGTTTCGCCCAGGCTGCGGGGCACCGCCAGGAACCCGGCCGGCCGCCTGGCGCCCACGTCCCCCCTTTCCTCAGGAAGTGCAGGACGGAGCCTCCCGGGCTGGCACGGGAACACGGCTCAGGCCGCAGGTGCCACCGCGGACGGAGCTGGGCAGGGGGGCCAGGGCTCGCCAAGGTCACACTGGCAGGTGCCCGCGGTGCCCCGATCCCTGGTGCTGGTGGGGTGGGTGCCAGCGACCTGTGTCCAGGGGGATTTTGCCCCTGGCCTTGCTGCCACCCTGCCAGCGAGGAGAGGGCTGAGTGACCGTGACTGCCCCACGCCCTGTCCTTCAAGGAAGGCAAACGCATCCATCTCCGGGTAGCATCTTCCAGCTCCCGCCTCGGCCAGGCTGGGATCTTTGGAAGGGGCCCAGGCGTCCTGCCATCCCACTGCCCCCAGCCCATGGAGGTGCCTTCCAGGGAGGGGCCGCACACCAGGGCCCGCAGAGGCACCGCAGGTTGTGACACGGATGCACCGACAGATGCCAAAGAGCAGATCCGGAAAGCGCCTCGGAAGGGCTGAACGCAGCCCCCTCCTTCCCCAATCCCCCCAAAAAAACGCTATTTTTTTACTGCTGCCAGCACACTAATGGCTGAAAAAGGGACACAGCCATCACTGTCCCCCCCATCCCCTAGGAGCAGGGATAGGGTTCGGCAGCAAGTTAAAATTATCCCTTCCGATGCAGCCGGGGCTGCAGTGGCAGCGCTCCCGCTCGGACGCACGGAGCAGACGCCGGCTCTGTGCCCAGCGCCGGGGTCCCCACGTCCCCCAGCACGCGCCCGTCCGTCCGTCTCCCTCACTGCGGCGGGTAGGACGCGGCCAATTCCTGAATGAGCCCGAGTGGCTGCCGGGGAGCCGCATCAAGGAACCGACGCAACTGCTGCCGTCTCCTCCCAGCGCTTCCCTCCTCCGTGGAAAACCCGGAGGCAGCTGAGGCTCCGGCAAGGAGCTGAGCTGGGGCCGCCACCCCCCCAGCAAGGTCATGGCGCTGCAGCCGCGTCTCCGGCTCGCTGCGGCGCTTCCCGCCGCGGCCGTGCCCGAGGGAGCCATCCCGCTTCCCGTGACGTAGCCGCACGGTGGGAGAAGAGAGGAGGAAAGAGGGCTCCGGAGCGCCGGCGGGGAGAGGAGCCGCGGCGCTCAGAGCAAGGTCACGGCTCGGCGAGGCCGAGCCTCCGTGCAGTGATTCCCGCAGCCGGGCTTTCATCTTGCGAGGGAGCCAAAAAAAGGGAAACAGCCCCAAAAATAGATAACCCCGCAGGCAGGCGCCGCGGTGCCGCACGGACGCGTCCCCGGCGCCGCACGGACGCGTCCCCGGCGCCCCGCCAGGCGGAGCAGGCAGCGGCCAAGGTTATTGGGCTCTGGTCCCCCCCCCGGCACCGAGCCGCTGCCGTCCTCGCACCTCGGCACCCCCGGCACGGCCGCTCCGCAGCCCCGGCAGGCGGGAGCGGAGTTGCAAAGGCCCCGGGCCCCATAGCCAAGGTCATCTGGTGCCCCCCGCCCTGCTCCGTGCTCCCGGGCCGCGTTGCTCCCCGAAACGCCCCCGGCTAAAAAGCCACCCACCCCCAGCCATGGATCCAGCGTCTCTGGCAGCAGAGATCCCTGCTTGGGAGGCAGCCGGGTCGGAGAATGCGGGAGCGATGTCGGGAGGCTGGAACCTGTGCGGCTGCCAGCAGGGAGGAAGGAAGGGGGGGAAAAAAAACAGACGGAGCCAAGCAAAAGGCAAGGATTTTCAGGACAAAATGGCCACACCGGGTGGAAAGGGAAAAGCCGAACCCCCTGATCCGTCAGCCTGGCAGGATGCTAATCAAAGCAGCAGGGAGAGGAGAGGGGGGATCCACCGGCCCAAAGCACCTGCCGCGCTCCCTTACCTGCCCCGGCCCTCGCCTGCTCCGGCCTTGGCGCGGGCGCCGAGGATGCTCCGGCAGGGATACGGGCAGGAAATAGCTCGCGGGTACCAGAGCCGGCGCTAGCGCCGCAGCCTCCGCCGCGCGCTGGGAGAGTCCATTGCAGCAGCCGGCGAAGGGAGGCGGCGGGGAGGGCTGTGCGGCAGCCGGCGAGGGGGGGCCGGGGGGCCGCTCCAAAGCCGGGGCGCTCGCGCCGCTCCCGCAGGAAGGCGCCGCCGCCCCCTCTGTCCCCCTGCGCGGCTGCTCGCGCCTGCGGGGAGGCTCCCGCCGGGCTTCCCGGGCCGCGGATGCTCCCCCGGGGAAGGAGGACAGCGAGCGCGGGCTTGGGGGGAGAGTTCGGATGCGGCCGCATCGGCCTCCGCCTCGTTCCTGCTGCTGCGGGATGAGCCCGGCAGCCCCGAAGGGTTTTGGGGTGGCTGCGGCGGGGCGGCAACTTGGGCTACGGGCTGGGTGGCCCCAGCCCTGGCCAAGCCCCGGCGCCCGAAGGTGGCTGTGCTGGATCCTGAGGGAATTGGGTCTGGAATGGGAGCAGGAAAAGCTGCATCCTCGGAGGGGTCAGAGCTGCCCGGCCGAGCCCCCGCGCACAGGGTCCCGCTTTGACCCCCCCTGCTGCCCTCTAGCCCTGCCGGGGAGCCCATTCTGGCCAGGAACGGAGGCAGGAGGGGCTGGAAAGGGAAGGTTCCTGCAGGAAGGGCGCCGGACGCTCTCCTCCCTGCGCAGGGAAGGGTGTCCCCGTGCAATGAGCTGGGCCAGGCTCAGCCGCCAGGACGGCCCATCCCTTCGCGGGATGACGGGGAGCAGGGACCCCTACGCGGCTTGAGGCTGGGATAAGGACGGGAAAGGGGTGGCCGAACACACTGATGGTGCCTCAGGGGAACACGGGGTCCTAGATCAGGGGCAAACGGTGGGAGCAGCCCTGGGAAAGAGCGAGGAGTGTGGAAGATGCTGAACAGCTGAGCCCTGTTGGAAATAAACCCCTGAAAGGGGGCACGGAGCTGAAAACGCCCCTATTCCCACTCCGAAAATCCCCCTATTCCCACTGCAACGGCAGCTCCGGAGCCGCAGGGCTCCCGGGAAGCGACGCGCTCGGGGTGCAGCGGCCACTCGGAGCCTCATTGGCCCCGGCCGGGCTGGTGAGCGCCGCCGCTTCCTCGGGGCTCGTGACTCATGTGCCGCAGTGCCAGCCCCGTGTGCCCCGCGGCCGCCGCGGGCCGGGCGCGCGCGAGCGGAGCCAAACGCGAGCTGGCAGGGACAGGGCACAGGAAGCGCTCGCGGCTCCCGCTCCCCGCGAGCCTCCCATCCCTACACCCCCATGCCGGCCAGCCGGAGTCCCGTCTTCCCCCCGGCAGCCCGCAGGAGAGGAGGCAGGAGGAATCCGTGGTGGCTGCTCGGCTATTCCGAGGGCCTCGGAGCCTCGTCGCACGCACCAGCTCGCAGCAGCTTCTCAAAGCGCGTGGAATTCAACCCACCAAGGGCACCAAAGCCCCATGGCTACAGCGCTCCCGGGGCTGCGGCTCCGTTGGAGGGAAGCGCGCAGGGAGCAGCCGGAGGGAGGGGGCTCAGGGAAGCGGATGGAGCTGCCGCGAGCAGAGCGCTGCAGGTGCTGCGGGGAAGGAGCCGGGAGCCCTTCGCACCGCCCGCGCAACCTCCACGTGAGCTCCGGCACGGGAGGAGGGATTTAGGCACCCCGGCCTCCCTGCGGACCCCCCTTCCTCGCCTACTTGCTCCTATGCGCTCCTTTCCCTAGGGAAAAGGGCCGCCCAAGCTGGCCAGGGCACCCGGCTGGAGCAGCAGCAGCACCGGCCTCTCCAGCAGTCGTGACTTTGTGCTGATTTACACATGAGCCCAGTTTTCTGCTCCCTTCCCAGCTCTGCTCCTTGAAGCAGCAGCTGGGGAGCCGCTTTTCCCTCTCCTCCCGGCACCGGTGGAGGAGCCGGAGCCAAGCAGGGCAGTGACTTCCCCCCCGGGCCGCCAAGAGGGACCCAGGCGTCCTGGCTGCAGTCTCAGCCTGGGGAGGCACCACGGCTCCGGGCTGGAGCTGTTCCAGCAGGAATTGCAGAGCACGTTGCTGGGAGAGAGGCTGAGCTGATGCAATTGTGCCGGGCTCTGGAGCAGCCCCGTGGCAGCTCAGTGAAACCACGGAGCTCCACGAGCAGCCAGGCTCCTCGACCCAAGCAGTAGCTCCTGGGAGCTGCTTGCAACAGGGCAAGCCCCAAATCTCTATCACAGTGCCAACCAGTGGCTAGTGCCAACGATAGCCTAAATATTGCTTTTATTACAGCCTTTAAGCCTAATTACCCAGCAGCTGCTGTAAGCAGGGAGCTTTCCTAGGTTCTGGCTCACAGATGCCTCGGAGGCCACCCGCATGCTCAGCATCGGTGCGGGGCACGTAGAGCTGCTGCATCAGCCGCATTATTTCCTGGAGCGGCCTCGGAATTTCTACGGCTCTCCCAGGCACTTACCAGACAGCCCTACCCAGGGGAAGATGCAGCACCTTTTTCCTTCCTCCGGTCCACAGGGAAAAAGACATTGGAGTTAAAGGTCAGTTTTGGCTGAGGGAAATTAAAGCAAAATAGAAATAAAACAGGAAAGAGTAAAACAGAGCCTGAAAATAATGTGAGCAGAGCACCCAAGAGAAACCCTGATGAAAGAGCTTGCTCAGAAACAGCAGTGTGCTACCCCCAGGTCTCTGCAGATACGCGGGTTCTTCCATGAAGCCACAAGCCACAACTCCGGGAAGCCGGACACCCGGAAGCACTTTGAATTTCTGTTTTTATAGCCCCCGAATTTAACGCGTTTAAACCAGCGCCCCTCTCACCGTCTCCTCCAGCAGGCTCTTTGGCCTCCCCGCAAGACGCTTTGCAGAGAGCCGAGCTCCCACCTCCCCGCTGGGCACGAGGTGGAAAACGTTCCCTCTGCTTTTACGCTTTCCCAAATTATCGGTCTCGGCAGTGTGAAGAGACTGAATTCATCAGGAAAGGCAGGATGGTGCTGGAAACAGCCCAGGGAAGCACGGAGACAACACGCGGGCCCAACCTGCTTCCTCAGAGCTGCTCCTCTTCCTCCTCCAACGGGACCCGGTAACCCAAATGCTACTGCCCCTCGGTTTACGATACCTGTACGTGCGGTGAATGGGCCCGGGGAAGGAGCAATCGGCGACAGATCAGCGCTAGAATCACAAACAGGCAGAGCCTCGTCCCAGTCTCAGGGGGAGAACCCCCCTTTCTAAAATGCTTTATTTGTAAGCGGTTCATCACTGCTTTACATAGAAAAAAAAAAATCCTGCTAAAATCGCCTTGAAAAAACAAAACAACAAAAATCTTCCAGGTCACACAGATAAAAGGAGGGAAGGGGGGGAAATTAATCAAAATGAGAGCTGTAAAAAGAAATGAGGGAAACAACGGGGAGGAGAGGAGAAACAAGACGGAGGTGTGACGGGGATGGACCCAAAGGCGCCCTTAGGGTGCGTCAGCCTCAGGGCTGAGGGTAGCCTGAGGGCTCCGAGTGGGGGCCCCCGGCTGGGAGGGGGTGTCGCCAACACCGCGTTTAGGGCAGGGGGCCCCTGAGGGGCCCGCGGGGTGGCACCCCGGGGGGCCGCTGCGCCGGCCGGGGGGGCAGGGGCACCCTCTGGTAGCCGTAGGGCGGGGGCCGGGGGGGCCCATTGTAGCCGTGGGGCGGCATCAGCGGAGGGGGCCCGCGCATGCCGTGGTGCGGCATGGGCCCGGGGTGACCTGCGGGGACAGAGCGCGTGCGTCAACAGCCCGGCGCGGGCGGCGCAGACACCCCCGAGCCCCAAGCGGCCGCCCCACGCGCGTCCGGGCGCCTCCGATCCCGCCCGAGGGACCTCCCCGAGCCCGGGGACCTGGGCCAGCACCGTCCCCGGCGCAGGGACGAGGGTGGTGCCACCCGAGGGGTTTTACCAAGCTGCCTCTCCCACATCCCCTGCGAGCCAGGCAGGCAGGTGCCAGGGCCACCGGGGCCAAGGCCGTCCCACGCGTCCCCTCCACCTGCCAGGACCTGCCACCCCTGGGCCAAGTCCCAGGTCACCCCCAGGGGACCCTGTTCAGCCACTCCGTGCTCCCGGCTCTTGCTTCAAGGCACCTCCCCGCGAGGAGGCTGCAACGTCACCTCCTTGTCCCCACATGGAGCCAGGGAAGAGGGAAGGCGGCGGGGAGCCGGAGCAAGGGCTTAACTCCAAAGTTAAATCCCGAAGTGCTCCATAAAGCGCACGCCCGAAGGGAAAGAGCACGTTGCGCCTCCAGCGGGCACCCACTTACCCATGGGCGAGCCGAAGTGAGGCCCTCGGGGCGGCATTCCCATGGGAGGCGGTCCGGGATGCGGCATGCCGGGTGGCGGGCGCGGAGGGGGCTGGCCCCCGGAGCCGGGCGGTCCCGGGTGGTGCTGGCCCATGCCGGGCGGCCCGTGGTGCACTTGCATGGGGGGCATCCCTGCGGGAGAAACAGGTCAGCGACACCCGGAGCGCGGGCGGCTCCGGCCCCGCGGCGCAGCCAACGCACCGGGAACCGCCTGCTGCTTCTTCCTGCCACAGGAACAAGCGGCAGCATGGGAAAGGCGACTTGGAAAGAGGGGGAAAAAAAAATCCTGGACAGCAAACACGGCACCTGGGAGCATCCTCCAAGATTTCGGGGAAGCCTGAGCAACGTTTGGAGCTGGCCGTGCCGCAAGAAGGTTGGAGTGAGGCCCCCAGGGGTCCCTCCCAACCTACATCTCCCCCCTCATCATTCCATCTGTTTCACAAACAGCCTCTTTCCTCCTTACCGGGAAGCCGAGCGCCTGGCGCAGCCCCTCTGGGCAGGCACCGGCATGCGCTCGGAGCCTTCTCGCTTCCCCGTGTAATTCGCTTCTCCGAAGGCAGCCCAAGATCAGGGCCAGCAGCAGTCACCTGGCCACTCGCCTGGCCGGGCCACACCAGACAAGGCCCTCTAATCAGCCAGCACTGTGAGCACCCGGCCACGCTCAACCCCGGCTCATTTCAGAGCAGGCAGAATTAAAAATATGTAAGCATGTTACACCAGGAGGCTTTTTTTTCCTAAATTAATGCAAATTTCACTTCATTTTTGAATTTGGAATCTCAGTCTAGATGTATCCACTGCTCATTCCCCAGTACCAGAGGGCCAAAAATAGGAAGAAATCAAAGAAACATTTTGTTCTTGTGTCTTGATTTAGCTCCTGCTTAGCAGAGCTGCAGAGTGTACTAAGAAGGTTCACACTTAACGTATTAATCTACACCAGGGAAAAATGACAGTGACTCGGAATCTCATTCTCATCCTTCCAGTGCTCTGAAGACCCAAAACCCGTGTGCTGCGACTGCGCTGGCCTTCCCGAGGCCTGCACTACTCAAGAGGGAAATATCCCAACCTGCCTGGGTGCCTCTCCCAAGGGTGCTCCCAAAGCGCCAGCACGCAGCGGATACCCCATGGGGCGCCGCTCCGGGCGGCTTTGTGCACATTTGAGAACATGCAGGAGAGAATCCCAGCAAGCAGACGCTGCCCCTCTCCTCCCAGGAGGGTGAGCGACCAGCAGGACGCCCTGCGCCGCGGAGCCCGACACAGGCAGGATGCACAAACACAGTGCTGAGTGGCTCCGGTGCTGCCTTCCCGCCTCATCCCAGCAATCCTGCACTCAGTACCTGGCACAAGATGGAATTTCCTTCCCATTTCCCAGAGGGGGGAATCAGGGAAGAAGCAGGAGGTGGCCGTTCGCCCCCACGCGCGTGGCGGAGGCAGGAGAGAAGTTCGTTGTTCCGCCTGCGGTGCCCGCTGGCTGCTTACCTGGATGGTGCATCCCCCCCGGCGGGAAGGGATGTGGGTGAGGGGGGTGGCCCCCGGCAGGGGCAGCGCCGGAGGGGGGTCCAGGGGCGCCGGCACCGGGCGGCATGGGCGGGGGCGGCATGGCCGGCGGCATCCCAGGGGGCAGGGCGCCGGGTGGCGGCACCGGCGGCGGGAAGGAGCCGGGGGGCGGCAGGCCTGCAAGAGAGAGACACAGGAGTTGGGCCGAGGAGGGCAGGGAGCAAAGAAACCCCCCAGAAAAGCAGCAGCCTCCCGGGTGAGCGAGGGGAAACAAGGAAACTCAGGAGGTGGGAGCGCGGCCCCGGAATCCTGCCACTCAGCACTGCAGGAGCCTCCGCCACAGGGAAGGAGGATGGTTCCCCGGGGCTCCTGGTGAAGCCAGCAGCTCGCCGAGGCCTTCCCACCGTCCCCAACGGAAGCGCCAGGCAACGCTGACGCACGGGGCACCCAAAGGTGATGCCTGGCAGCGTGGCACAACAGGGCCCTGCAGCTCCGGCCACGGCACTGGCAGTAAGTGAGGCCCAGGCGTCCTGCTGCCCGGCGCAGCCCACGGCGCTGCCAGCTACGAGCAAAGTTGCCCCAACCACCAGGCAGCCCCTGGAGAGGTGCCCACCTGGAGGGGTGACGCCGGGTCCCAGGGACGTGACCACAGGCGTAGGGATCGACGGCGGCGGAGGAGCGTCGGCAAAGAGCTGGTGGGGCCGGTCGGCCTGCGAGAGCGGGTTCTGCGCGGCCAGCAGGCGCTCGGCGGCCGAGCCGTGCCGCTCGCCCTTGGAGTCCTTCTTGAAGGCGTAGGAGACGGTGATGGGCCTGTTGCAGAGGTACTGGCCGTTCATGGCCTCGATGGCGGCGTCGGAGGCGTCGAAGCTGGCGAAGTTGATGAAGGCGTAGCCCTTGGAGTTGCCCGTGTCGGGGTCTCGCATGATCTTGGGCGTCTGCAGGATGACCCCGAAGGCGCTGAACGTGTCGTACAGCAGCTTCTCGTCAATCTCGGGGTCCAGGTTGCCGATGAAGATGTTGGCGCCCACGTCCAGGTTCTTGTTGTGGGCGGAGGCCTTGTTCACCCGGATTGGCTTCCCGTACAGCTTGATCATATTCATGATCTTAATGGCGTAATCAGCGTCCTCCTCGCTGAGGAACTCCACGAAGCCGTAGCCTGCAACAAGCCCCCAAGCAGAGCTCTGCGGCACGAGGGCCACGCAGCTCTGCCACCCACGAGGGCCACGCTGCGCCCGCCACCCACCCGCCGAAACGCCCGCGGCTCCCGGATCCATCCTGAGGACAACCGCATCCCGCAAAACACCGCACGCCAAGACACCATCCCCCCCCTCACCGTTCCTCCCGCAATACCCCCCTCTGGTCACCCCCATTTCCACTACTGGGGCACATCTGGGCAGGGAAGAGCCCATGTCCCACCTTGGTGCTGGCCCGTGACCCGGTCCTTGGGCATGTGGGTGTTGACAACGGGTCCGGCCTGGAGGAAGAGCTCCCATAGCAGCGGCTCGCTGACCTTCTCGTCCAGGCCGCCCACGTACACGGTCGCATCTTGCACGCGGGGAAAGAGAAAAGCCTCGTTGGGCAGATGCGCCAAGGAAGGCAAGTCTCAGCCGCGCCAAAACTTCCACGGTGCCGGCTCAGCCCCTTATTCCCGAGGGATTTCGGGCTCTAGTAGGGGTGACAGCACTGGTGTCCCCCGAACGCGCTCCGGAGCATCTCCCTTGCCTCTTCCCGCCCTCAAGCCTTGATTAAGCCACAGCCTGGCCCCTTGTGTGGCCGGATGCTCGGAAGCAAACGGGAAGCTCCTGTTGTGCGCGGGCAGCAAACGGGATCGCGGAAGCCTCCGCCGAACCCGCGAACGAGCCGCGGTGACGGGGTGCCTGGGCGCTCCCCCACCTCGTCGTGGGCGCAAGGGCTGCTCCCCAGAGCCCCCCATGCCCCGAGGGAGCCCGGGGTGCCCCAAGAGCCCCCAGGGAGCCTCTCTCCACAGAGCTCCCTGCATCCCTGGGGAGCGAAGCCCCTCCCAGCCCCCGAGGAGCCAAGGGCTCCCCAGGGAGCCCCCCGCTCTCCCACAGGGCTCAGGACCCCCCAGAGAAGCTCCCTCACGTCGCCAGAGACGGGGAAGAAACCCCACAGGGCCCCCCTCCCCACGTGCTGAGAGGAGCCAAGATCCCCTAGGGAGACCCTCGAAGCCCCCCAAGGGCCTCGGGACCCCCAGAAAATCTCCCCCCACGTTCCCAGGGCTGCCAGAGCCTCCCTACAGAGCCCCCCAACCTCAGGGCCTCCCCTCAGAGCCCCCCACGTCCGCGAGGCCCCACAGGCCGCGCACGCGTCGGGAAGCGGCTGCCCCGCCACGAGCCCCCCCCCCCGCAGCCCAGCCCAGCCCCGGGCGGCACCGGCGGAGCCCGGGAAGCCCCGCGCGGTACCGCGGGCGGCGGCCGCGCTCACCCTGGTTCCGCTCCGAGATGGGCCCTGCCGCCATGGCGCCCCGCTGCCCGCGCCTCGCGCCCTGACGTCAGCGCGCACGCGCAGGAAATGGCGTCGGCGCGCTAGCGGGGCGAAGGCGCGGCCGCCATGTTGGGTGAGGGCGGCGCCGCGGCTCTCGCGAGGGGCGGTGCCTTGTCGCGACATGACGAGATGCTCCCACCAGCGGGGAAACTTCCGGTGCCCGGGGCGCTGGGGGATCCCAGTCCCGAGATCCCACTACTGGGGGGTTCCCGGTGTTTGGGGATCCCAGCGCCAGGGAGATCCCGCTGCTGGGAGGATTCCATCGTGGGAGGATCCTGGTGCTGGGAGGGGGCAGATCCCGGTGGAGGGGGATCCCAGTGTCAGGGAATCCCAGTACTGGAAGAATCCCATTGCAGGGGGATCCCGGTGCTGGGAGTGAGGGAGGGGGAGGCAGAGCCCCCGTCCTGTCAGCTCGAGCACCTCGTCCCAGGCCGGGCCCCACGGCACGGACGCACCGTTCCCATGGGATGGACACACCGTTCCCATGGGATGGACACACCGTTCTCACGGGATGGACACGCCGTTCCCATGGGATGGACACGCCATTCCCATGGGATGGACACGCCGTTCCCATGGGATGGACACGCCATTCCCATGGGATGGACACGCCGTTCCCATGGGATGGACACGCCGTTCCCATGGGATGGACACGCCATTCCCATGGGATGGACACACCGTTCCCATGGGATGGACACGCCCTTCCCATGGGATGGACACGCTGTTCCCATGGGATGGACACACAGTTCCCATGGGATGGACACACCGTTCCCATGGGATGGACACGCCCTTCCCATGGGATGGACACACCGTTCCCATGGGATGGACACGCCGTTCCCATGGGATGGACACGCTGTTCCCACGGGATGGACACGCCGTTCCCATGGGATGGACACGCCATTCCCATGGGATGGACACACAGTTCCCATGGGATGGACACGCCGTTCCCATGGGACGGACATGCAGTTCCTGCGGGATGGACACGCAGTTCCCGCGGGACGGACACGCAGTTCCCATAGGACGGACACGCAGTTCCCACGGGACGGCCCCACGGGGCGGCCGGGCGCCTCTCACCCCGCGCCCACACTGCGCTTTAATGGCCTCTTAAACAGGAGACGCGGCGGGAGCGGCGGCGGCGGCGGCAGCGGTGCGGCCCTGCAGCCTCGGCCGCTTTGGGCATCCCCGTCCTGCTGCGTGGGGCTGCTCAGCTGTGCGGCGCGGGGAGGCTGCTGCCCTGCAGCCCTGGGGCAGAAAGTGCCCCGGGCGCCTCTTCAGCCTTTCTTGGTTCTCCTGAATCCCCCTTCTCCCCCTCGTTGCTCCTCAGAGGGCACCCCGGACGCGGGGGCCCTGCGGGAGCGCGGGCTCCATCCGCTGCTCCTGGGGTTTGCGCTCTCGCGGGGCGGGGGGGAAGGCAGAAGGAGCAGAGCAGAAGCAACAGCCTCCAGCCTTTCCCTTCCTCTAATCGCGCTTCACTCCCCCTTGCTCCCTCTCCCTCCCTCTCCCCTTTCCTCTCCCCTTTTCCCCTCCCTCCCTCTTTCTGATTCCTGCCGCTAGCTCGGAGCCTCATTCAGCAGCCGCTGCCCGTGGAGTGTAACAGGCTGAAGATGCTGCCGCGCCTGCCCGGCCTCCGCTCGTGAATGGGACTCGCCTCCTCTCGCTCCTCCGGAGGCGGCGGGGGAAGCGGCGCGCCCGACTGCGCTCCAGGTGAGCGGCCGGGGGGCACGGGGGGCAGCGGGGGAGGCGGCGGGCGCCTCGGCTCCGCCGCTCCCGGAGCAGCAAGGGGCACCCTGGGCGCTCCGCAAA
>WBNA01000555.1:76688-94892 GCA_013398345.1 Nothocercus nigrocapillus
GCAGCTGCTGGCATGGGAGCCCTCGGCACCGCCGCCCGCCGACGGCCGCGGGAAGGTGAAGACGCCCGAGTAGCTGGAGGGAAAAGCTGCCGTCTTGGCACCCAGCGGCGGCTCCGGGGCCGGCAGGGCGTAGGAAGGCGGCGGCGGGGGGTAAGCAGGGCTCGGCACTCCCTCCTCGCCTTTGGGAACGCTGCCCTCCGGCTCCGGCTTCCTGCCCGCGGGGCCCAGCGCCTTCTTCTCCGCTTCCTTCTGCTTCTGCTCGGCCAGGAAGCGCTCCTCGGCATCCAGCAGGTACCGCTGGATCATCTCCTCCTGGTACTGGTGCCGGTTGCTCGTCTTGAGGTGGCCGGCGAAGATGAACTTGCGCTCGCCCTGCATGGCTGCCCGCAGGATGCTCAGGCTCAGCCTCACGTCGTTGCTGTATTTGTAGGGATCCACCGGCTTCTCCAGGGCCGCTCTGCCGGATTTCTCCCCGGGCGCCGCCAAGTCTCCGGGGGAAGGCTCCTCCCTGCTACCTTTCCGTGTTTTCAGCGAGCCCTTCTTCTTCTTCTCCAGGGTGTCCCCGTTGCTCATGCTGCCCTTGATGGTTTTGCTGTGCATCAAGCCACCCATGTTCTTCTTGAGCTTGCTACCCAGGGTCTTGCCGAAGCTGCCCAGCTTGTTGGCAACTGAGTCGGCCCGTTTCTTGTCCTTCTCCTTGTCCCGGTCCTTCTTTGGTTTCTCTTTGTCCCTGCAGGCCCGGCCGCCACCGTTGCTGGCCGAGCTGCTGCAGACAGACTCCTTGTCGGAGTCGCCCGACTCCATGGCCGAGCGAGCGTCGTCTCCGGCCGAGGCCGTGGGCGACTCTGGCTGGGCCAAAGGTGCCTAAGGAGAAAGGAAATGTGTATCAAAAAGCAAACAGGGTTGCCCAGGTAGCAGCCTGGAGGAGGGACAGACAAGCAAATGTTTGCTGGGACAAGGGGACCATGTCCGATACCTGGGGTTATTTAACACCCTGCAGCACCAGAGACCAGCCCACAGGATTAAATCCACCCTGGATCACTCCCTGCAGAGCTCCGGGTCCCAGCAGCAGCCCTGAATTGCAGCATTCCCATGTTAAAGGTCTTCAGTTGCTACAGCTTTCAGGGTGAAAGCCAGATCTTAATGAGCTAGCGAGAGAGGTGCTGCAGGTGAGGGGTCCAAACACGCTCCGCTCCGGACACCCGTGGGCAGTGGCATGGTGGGGACAGCACGGCGGGACAGCGACACAGTGCAGTACTTCGGATAGTGCTGAAGGAGACGATTTAACCAGAATTTTGAGCTTTACCAATCACGTCGCCCAAGTCAGCTGCTGGTAGCTGTGAACCAGCAGTTCGCTGTTTGCCTTGGAATAAGCAGCGGTCGGATTTGCTGCCAGACACCGACGCAGCAGGATGTACCAGGGCTCTCAAATTCACTTTGAGAGTGAAAACAGGCGTGGAAAGCTCAACTACACGAGCGCACACACAGCAGAAACTGGTTATCTGCTCGCTGCAGCAGCAGCCACAATTTCTGATGGCAGCCCATGCAGGAGAAGGCCCAAGACGATTTCCCTGCTGCTGCCCTACCCAGAAAAGGAGGCTTAAATAATTTAAAAAAAGTAAAGAAAATCCTCCTCCCTTGCTTACCTGCGTGTCACAAGGCAAGGTGATCCATTTAACATTCATGTAGCTGTGCAGCAAGTGCAGCTTTGCTTCCAGTGATAATGTCACGCTGAAACACGAGTGCAAGAAATTATAACCCAGGTTTACTTCCTTTTTTTCTGTATCCATAGAGCTAACTGCTCACCACCTTTGTGTCAAAAAACATATTTTTAAAAACTGTATCAAGACAGCAGCAATATGCAATTCATTTAAGGGTTTCCCAGGACTATAGCAGCACGCAAACCACACATGGGGACATTCCTGTATTGCTTTACGGCATGCAAAGGGACAACTGCCTCTGAAATTAATAAATCGCTTAACAGATCCAGAGGATGTGAGGATTAAATTACGCCAAGTGCACAAACACACGGCTACAGCACAAGTGTATCATGTCGTCAATTATTCAGAGAAGCTCCATTTCTTAAACAGACTGAAATTTAAAGACTAGATGGTCAAACACAGGACCACATTTGTGTTAGGTGCTTTCAAATGCTAATAGGTGAATCTTATCCACTAGCATCTCGAAAACGAGCCCATTTACATTTCCAGAGTTGCATAAGAGAGAATGAAAGCACAGCACTTTTTTTTTTTTTTTTTCAAACGCACAGGCAAGATTGAGTTATAGGAAAACAACTTTTTTTTTGCAGCCTTCTAAACTTTTCAATAATAAAAAACAAAAATAGTGAGAAGATTCTTGTAGGTCAGAATTACAATTAACTCTGCAAATCATCATCTGCACCTAAGACAAATAAAATGATGTCATGGCTCTAAATAGAGGCAGTTTCAAAATGATCTTTCCTCTCCACAAAAGTCATTTCAGAAAAAATAAAGATGTTTTCTCAAAAAATTTCCGCTTTGTCAAAAATTAAAAAAAGCAGCAGCTATTTCCACTGAAAACACACCGACAGAACATTCTCTATTGGCTCCAAACCCTCAGAATGAGATGTTTGTACCGCGTGACACAGGATCTCTAAGACCTGCTCTGAATTTTGCTACTTTGATCTTAGAGGCTTCTACGCTTCCTAACCCAGAGTCATATGATGGAGCTTCCAGCTCCCTGACCACTCCACCCACTGCTGCTGCCTCAATAACAGGAAACCCGCGAGCACCAAACCAGGCCCCGGGCTGGGTCTAAACCAGGCAAAACGAGTCACCCAGGGCCCACATTCGAAGATATTTGCTGTCCGAGTCCCTGCTGCTCACACAGGGACAAAGGCATGGGGAAAAAAACACACTTTTGGGGGGGAACACAGGCTCTGTTATTTCTCATTTATGTTCTACGCTGGTCTGAAGTCCTAGCACTTGGTGGGATTGCATCACCACCTTGCTCAAAGGGTTTTAATATTTACCAAAACGCTCACAAGATTGGAAAAGAAGGAAAAGCGGTTTCACCTGTGCCGCGTGCGAACCAACCTGGCCAGCTTAACGTTGTCGCTGTCGTCTTTGCCCCACTGCCACTCCTTCCCGGGGTCCACGGCAAAGTGCACGGGCAGCAGCTTGTGCTCTGAGTCTGTCAGGGGGATCACGGCTGCGGGGGGAAGCCAACAAGAGCCCTTAAAGGCCATCGCGTGTCCCTGCGTCACCGCGTGGCACGGGGACAGGGCTTGCCACTTCCACGCGACGCCTCCCGCGGGTGAGCGGAGCCGGGGGCTCTCCGCAGCACTTCCCGAGCTCGCCTGAGCTCACCCTGGTCCCCCAGGTTGCTGAACCCCGAGGTGACCTTTGCTAAGGCCACCACCAGTGCTCGATGGCCGCTGGTGGCATGACAGCCCACATGCAAGCCAACGTTTGTCACCTAAATCCATCACCTACCTTGATCTTTTGTGGGTTCCTTCTGCTCCATGGATACCAGGGCAGAAAAATGAGCTTGGTCGTAGGCCAGCACCAACGGAGAGCGATGGCATTTGTTGGCGGGGACTTCAAGGGGAAGATAGATGCCTCCGAAGGGAATGGGTGCAAAGGCTGCAAAGAATTCAATACAATTAATTTTGGCAGAAGAGGTGAAAGGATCGCTCATACTGAAACTACCACTCCAGAATAAGCCAGCTTGTTTCACTTCAAGGTTTTACCTGTGATTAATTTGAGGGGAGGGGGAAAAAAAAAAAAAAAGCCCCAAAATAGATATTTATTTTAATTCAGGAGGAATGCAGTGGCAAAAGTAACCTATGTTTTCTGTAAAGCCGGGCTTTCCTCCTCCACAAGACGGCTTAAATTTGCACACCGAATGATGGTAATTGATTATTCTTTTTCTGACAGGAAATTAAGTCTGCTAGTGGAAAATGATGTATGAAAGGAACGGAATTTCTCTCCTACACACACAAATGTACACACACCAAAGTTAAAACAAAAAACGAAACAAACAAAAAAAAGGTAGAAAAAAAACATGGTGGGATATTTTAGAGAGTATCAGACTATGATAGTTAGATGTAGGTCTCACCCAGGCGTAACCTAGCAGGAGATCAGCACCCCTTGCTCGAGGGTTGCATTCAAACCCAACATCCTGGGGGAAAAAAAGCCCCACAAAACTCCAGAAAGGAGGAAATGTTTCTTTAATTCTTATCTACGCTCAAGATGCAATTTGGGCCATGCAATTTGGTGCCACATACCTTCACCCCCCGAGTCGCGCAGCATCGTGTCTGCCACAACCACGATGGGTCTCTTCAGCACATGGGCAAGGACAAACACATGGAACTCCTCCAGGCTCTCGTACACCGGCTCTTCAGAGCTTTCCACCCTTTGGAAAATGAGAGACTCACGATTCAGCTTGCATCCCATGGGTATTTAATGAGCACTTTTAAAACAGGAGGGGAAGAGGCCTTTACAGGCAACTGTATTAAAGCAGATCATATAAATGGCATTAAGTCTGAACTCACCTCTGCTTTGAGATTTTAGTCCCATTTTGGGCCACCAACATGAAGAAAATGCAGGAAAAAATATACATTTTATACATATGCTGCCTACCCTCCACAGTTGCCTCCGTTTGTGCCGTAGTGGACACGGGGCTCACTCGACGCCAGCTTGATCAGCTCGTTCCACTCCTTCTGCCACTCCTCTTCCGTGTAAACCAGGCCAGACTGGAAAAAAAAGGCAAAGAATTAATTTTCAACCAAATTGTGTCTATTTTTATAGGCGTGAATACATTGCTTCTCTACAGGCCTATACAAAAGAGATAGTGTCATGCAGAAGAGGTCGCGCCTGCAGGTTCTGCTAGCCCCAACATGCAGCAAATGCTCCCAAAAGCCGCAAAGCCCCAAGGGGCTGTATGCAGCGAGGCGAGGACGCCGAGGAGCTTCCCACCACGCTGAGGCCACGCTGCTGCCCAAAACGCACAATGGAGACTCCGTTGCAATGGGATGTGCATCCCAGACGTGCGAGATTGCGTTGAGGCTCTGCCCTCCACTTCCCGGCAGGTTCCTACCTCCTTGTTCTGCTGTGTCTGCTGCCAGCGCCACCTCCGCTTCAGGGCTTCCCTTTCCACACCTTTATCCATCAGGGTATAGAGAGATTTGCGCAGCATAAGATCCCTGTCGTGGAAACCCCACATACCTACGTGGAAGAAAAGGAGAAATAAGCAACTCCCTGAGGACTAGCAGCAGTTGGCATCACTGCATCTTCTGCCACCTGAAAGTCCTCCAGCTTCCCGCAAAGCAGGGGATGAGGAAACTGGGAAATGCAAGTTTAATAAATAAATAAATTAATTAAAGACTATCCAACTCCTTGGCCAAATACTGCATATGCTGCATCTACAGCGGATATTTACACTGCAAGAAGGAGTTGGTACTTCTGTTTCTCAGAAGCAGAATCTCAGAGATGAAGCAAAATCTTTGTGCATTAAAAAACACAACAAAAACAATGAGATCTGGTTAAACGGGATGATCCCTCTGCAGGAAGGAAACGGTTGCACTCAAGCGGATTCAAGTCCTGGGGAGCAGAATCCGGGCTCCTAAAGCCGCTCTGCCCGGCGAGGGGCCTCCGGACGCTGCCTGCAGCAGGAGAGGGCAGTGGTGCCCGCCGAGCGAGCGGGGCAGCCGCGGAGCTCTTACCCAGGGAGGCGGCGTGGAGCAGGCAGTTCCCATCGCCCGTGGTGGCCAGGGGAAGGAGGCGCTGGCAGCTGGGGTCCACGGCAGCCCACCAGTTCAGGCGACCTGCGGGCGACACGGTGCAGGGTGACAAAGGGGCACGGGGTGCCCTCACGACGCGCTCGGGGTGGCCGGTGCCGCTCAAGCCGGCGTCGAGAACTCGAGCACACCCGCTCCGGTGCTGCAAGGGGAAGGGAGTCAGAAAAATAACACAGCAACAGAAACGGGCCCAAAATAGGAACCAGCCCCAGGCAGGGCTTTAACCCAGAGCAGATTTCTCCTGTTTTCTTCCCCCCAACACTGATTCCAAAAACCACAGGCACCAGGCTCAGAACGCATCCCCCAGTGCCAGTGGGGCCCAAGAGCTTTTCCAGTTTCTCTGGCTAATTCCAAGACTGCTTCTAGTTTCTTTTTTCATCCAAATCCTTCCTACTTTAAGCCTCTGAGAAGGGTTGTTTTTCCTCAACTCGCTGATTTTAGGTGGGATACTCAGGAACCCTTTTGCTAGGCCACTTCAGCGAGGAAAACACTACCCCATGGCGTTTTACACTGCTCGAAACCAGCAGCTTTGGGGGAATACGAAGCACCTGCATTGCTGCAGCTCAAGACAGACAGTTTTCAGCTCGTCTGAAAATAGGAGCTCGGAAAAAATAACAGCCGCTGCAGCCACGTGGACAGGAGTTAAACGTCAATCGAGGAAATGAAGTTTCGAGTTGTCTTGTTTTGCTGCCGTTTGGTGACAGTAATTTCTCTGCTCAGCACTGAGAAAGGAAGTGGCCGAGGCGAGCGGCGCTCGCTGCGCCTCAGGCGACGGCTCCACTTGGGACAGTGGCTATTTTCAGGCCATGCAATTTCTGGCCCAACAAAGTCTCAAACTTTTGCCAAGTGGCCCGGAGCCAGGGGAGCAAAATGAGAAGCAAAACAGCATCCAAGAAAAGCTAAACAAAATGCAGCGCTACTGCGGGCGGTGCTGAGCTTTCTATAATCCCTGCATCTTTTCTCCTGCACAAACTTGCTGCTCTCTTGGCAGTTCATGTTGGAGGGAGCTGGGTTAAAACAACATCGCTCTCCACAATGTCCTGACCCTGTTTTTCTGGCTGGCTGCTGGAAACGTCTCTTGGGTGCCCCTAAGAGACCAGAGGGCTGAGCAAGCACGCACGTGCGTGCAACAGAGTAGTATCTTCTAATAGGGACTGTCCCAACAGGTCACACAAATAGGGAGGAATGTGCAAAGGCGACGTCCATCTACGGTAAAGCAAGTGCAAAATTAGATACATCATCTGTGTTCTCCCTATCTCATTCCACACCCATCCCCTTCAGAAAAACAGCCCCTAGATTTGTTTTATTCTGTATTTTAGGGAGCACAAGGACTCAAGGTTTTGCTCCGCAGAAAAGATCCCAAAGGGCCCAAAACCTCCTGAGTGCCTTTCAGGAGCCTTTGATGACCCCGTGGTCCCTGCATCACCTATTGCTCTGCTCTTCAGGAAGCCACTCGGGCCGTGACTTAGGGGCTCAAACCCTCGCAGGGGCATCACCGGCTACGTGATGCAGGGCAGAGGGGACGCGCAGGCCATGGACCACGTGTGGAGCAGGGCCTTGCCAAAAAGCTCCTCGGCGCTCGGGCGATGCACGAGCAAGTCAGGACAGACGGGCACCGCGTTCTTTGATTACCCGGCTGGACATGCGACGTTTACGTGCCAGGAACGAGCAACCCGCTCGCGCCGCGAGCCAGCAGGGAAGCGAGCGGGGAAGCACGCGGCTGAATTCTTGGCTCAGCAGTTTTTAATCGGCCGCCCACGGATGTTGAGGGCAGGCTGAAGTGCTATGGAAGTGGCTGCTCTCATGCCAGGGTGCCAAGGAGCTTTTTAAGACACTTTGTATCGTCAAAACACAGAGCGAGTCTTAATCCCCTTGGGTTTGGAGCAAAGAAGGCTGTAGCATGAGGTAGGTTCAAGCTCTCTGCTCCACTATAGTCTTTGCATACGATTCTGAGCACGTTAAGAGCTTTCCAAGAGGATGTCATTACAATTTACAGTGCTTTAGAGCACGCTTGCTCTGCCACAGTGCTGCAAAGGGATGTTTGAATAGAGCGGGACGAGCATCTTAACATTTATTGGTCTATAAAACACTCGCTTAATCCCCTAGGGACAGCACGTACCAAATTAATAACGAGAGCTGTTGTAGATCACAGCGTTTTGCTCAGAAGCCGACTTCAAATTAAGTTTGCAATATTTCACACGTGCTGTATGGCCCTTTATTTAAAGATAAACACTCATTTATAACAAACCCAGGTGCATAATGCGGATATGCTTTGTCTTCAAGAGACATGTTATAAAAAATCAATTACTTAACAGTAACGGCTGCAGCCGAAGGGCCTGAAAGACAGTGGGAATCTGAGCCTGGAGTCAGAGCCACGGGACACAGACCCCGTTTCACAGTGGTAAATTGAAAAAGCGGTACAGGAATTAAGAATTTTGCAAAGGAGCCGGCTCTAACCTAACTGCCCCAGAGCACCTGCATTTCTCCCAGACAGCCCACGGGCTGCCAGAGGGCAATCCAACACCTGCCTCGTCTCCGCGGGGATGCGGATACGTGTGTTTTATTTGCATCAGACAGGAAGGCTTTGCAGCCGCCAAGTGGCATCAGCCTCGTAACGAGATCGCAGGGATCAAATGCTCATTTCCAAAACATGAGAATATTTATTACAGGAAAACCTGAGCAGGAGAGGGCTAAAATTTGACATTATGGAGATGTGCCTTATCTCACAAGGAAGAGTTTTCTAGATATATTTATTGGGGAAAGACAAGGAAAAAAAAGAGGTGGGAGGGCTATAGGCATCTTCCCTGGGAGGTGCTTCTCCCCTGGGAACGTGCACTGGAGAGTTCTCTGTCTGCACTGAGCTCCTGTTCGTGCACACACTGAAGTGTATTCACAGACCACACAGCAACTATTCTGGAGGAAAACAGCGCACCGGGAAACAAACACGCCTGCTCTCCTAAGGTGGTTTCTCCCCAGGCACACGGAAAGTCAGCAGACAGGTTTGCCTGCGTCGAGCACAAGAGAAAGCGTCAGGGCTCTAATAGGGCTGGAATCACTTCAACATGTTTTTTAGTGCCCATCAGCTCCTGTGGGCGTTACGTGAGCATTTCCCCCCACTGCGCATCTTGTTTTTTCAACGCGACTTCTTTTTCTGAGCATTACCATTCAGCAGTAGGAGAGATGACAATACGTAACACCTACAGTCGCTGTCTGCAGGCGAAACGAACTGGGCTCTTGCTGCACTCTTGCAGCAAGCTATAAAAGAGGCTGGGATGACACCCATCATGGATGGGTGTCCCTGTAACGCGTTCGGTTCCCTGCGGCCCCGGATGCTTGTGCCTTGCGCGGCTGCAAACTGCCCCCAACCGCAGGGCACGGAAGGAAAGCGAGCGGCAGGGCTGCGCTTACCAGCCTGCTCCAAGGCCACGAGCATGGACTGCTCGATGAGGTCGCGCTCGATGAAGCTGCGGAAATCCTCTGTGTACACGGTGAGGTCGGGCAGCTGGAAGGTGCAGATGGGCATCTCCAGGAGGTGCTCGCTGCTGCCATTGCTGGAGACGTGGGAGCGGGCCAGGGAGACGATGGTGGAGCTGGCGTGGGAGATGCCGCGCGACAGGCGCTTTTCTGGAGGGGAAAAGAGGGATAAGAGCCACATGAACCACGCGGAGGAGGCAGGAGGATCCGCCTTGCTCCAGCGCGTGATGATTCCCGAGGCTGGGAGGACGGCTGGCTCAAGGCGTGCCGCTGCCGCTGACCTTGCACGATGTCGTCCTGCCGCTGGAGCGGCGGCCGCGCTGGCCGCGGCACCTCCTTCTCAGCCGCTCGGGAGCTGCGCCCTTCGTTGAAGGCGGGCGGCAGGTTCCCCGCGTGCACCTGCCGCAGCTGCTCGAAGTCGCTCAGGGCCGCGCTCAGATCCCAGTTTTTTCCTGGATGGGAGGAGAGAAACAGGTCATCATCATCAGTAAACAAAAAATAAGCCAGGTCTTAAAACTGGCTAAATCCATGCTAGAAACTCATCTGTAAAACAGCGTTGGCTCTACAAACACAGGTTTACATGTTCAGCAGGCACACACAGAACTTAGAGGGAGCTAAACTTGCTCTTATTTGGCTGCTGGACACCTACAAATCCCCAACAACAGTCCAAAACCCTCCAATTTTGCCAGAACAAAACTCCCGGCTGAAAAACGAAGAGCGGGATCCCCTCCATAGCACATCTGTTAAGCGCAGTATAGGGGACTGAACGAAAACAGACTTTACCCTTAGGAAAGGGAAACCAAGCACTGAGCTGCACTACGTCCAGCAGCGTCTGCAGAAGCCAACAGCCAGTTGCTTCAGGCTGCTCTCGCGCTTGGCTTCAGAAGCTGCTTCACCTGCATCTAATGCCATCCATCAGGAATGCAAACGCCACGGCATTTAATGCAATTAATCAAGATGTCAGCGCCACCGCATTCCATGGGGCCCAGCAAGATGACAACAGCACTTCTTCAATGACCAACTCCATACCTACAGCCCCTGCATCCCCTGTGGGACAACACTCAGGCAAAAACACACATGCTAAAGCGCAGCTCCCCAGGCTGATGACTTATAATAAACCATTTCAAACACCTGTGACCGGTTTAAGGTAAAATAGAAGAGCAAGGAACAAGCCAGGCTGTGCCATTACTAACTCAATAAATTATTCAGCAAAACAGCTTGAACTTGGTGGAGTTGAGTGAATCCTTTCTGCTTTAATCCTACCCAGCAAAGCCAAAAGAAAATAATATATGTTAATACGCTGCAGCCTTTCAGTATGCAATAAACTGACCTTTTACAGGACACCACCTTCTGAAGGCAAAAATATATAGCAAGGAAAGTCCACCCTATTGCTTACATTTGGGAAAACTGTGTTTTTTGTGAACATTGTTAATCTGGGCTCTTAAATTAGGAAGTTAGCAGACAGCAGAGAAAGAAAGCCGACTTTATATATAGCAACTCCACTACAGGAAAGATCTATAAACCGCCAACTGGCTTACATGATAGCTCGTGGACAACAAAAGCAGGCATCGTGTCTGATTTCCAAAAGAAAATATGCTTTTGTGAGTATTTAAATTCCCCTGCAAGATGCAGTTTGCAGCATTTAATCACTGACAACAAACAGAAAGCTGTTTTAAGCTTTACCTTTGGAGTCCAAGTGTTGGGTTCCCCCCCCCCTCTTTTAAATGAAGCAGTGAATCACGATCAAGGAATGAGCTATCGGACTAAAATTAACTGTGCTGCCCCATCAGTATCCGCCTCTGTACGTAAGCAACGGGAGGACACACTAGCAACGCCAACAGATGGCAGCTGGATTTACCTACCCTCTTCACCAGCAGCTGTTCCAGAAATTGGGAAAAACAGACAACTTTGGGAAAGCCTACGCAAAACAACGCCAGGCGCATAAATCTCAATATTTCCACACTACCTGCAAGCACTGGGGAAGGGCATGTTTAATGGACTTGGCACTAAGATGCTTTTTGCAAATATAAGAGGGACGTTGGACCCGAGGCAGAGGAAAGCCTGGCAAAAAAGCCGGTTTCCTCGGCACTTCGGCGATACGGGAGGTTTCTCCCAAACAGCCCCAAAACCCGTCAGGGTCTGAATAATTTCACTAGCTAATGCTCCCCCCGGCTCCTCCAGCTTCTACGTGCAGGCGAGCGCTGAAATCTTTCACAGCTAAAGCGACAAGATGCAGCAGAGCAGATGTCAAGACCCGCCGGCGCGTGGGAAGGTGCGGAAATCTTTGCTCGGAAGGCACGTCGGAGTTGAAAGACGGGCGGAAGACGGCGCTTCACAAACGCTCGCTCCTGCCGGTTGAATCGCTGCCCTTCCACAGCACGTCTTGTGTTATCTGACGACTTCCAGAGCACAGCGGAGCCTTGCTCATCCCCGCCAAAAATAAAGAGAGAAAAATGTGGTTGTCTCTGCTTCCACGCTGTCACTGCCGCAGGGAGGATCCAGGAAAAACAGCAGCGTGTTACGGAAATTAAGCAAAACAGCCATTGTCAAAACAACCAACCCCCACATAGCAGAGGTGGGGAAAGTGCTGGAGGAGATCCCACTTTAACCATTCCCAAGCATCAATATTTCGGAAAGGCACTATTAAAAATCCTTGCACCAAGCAGGAAACCTAAAGCCCAAAAGCAGCACAGGACGATGCCACAAAATCCGCAGCTCGCCAGGCTCGTGCTGCACTCGCTTGGAAAATTAAAGGGCGATGTCCCGGAGGCAGCAGAGCTAGCGGGAGGTAGGGAAAGGGAAAGGATGTTTGCAAGCAAGTTTGCAGCCTCCAAATGAAGCCTCCTCCCTATAGCTCCAAGCAGAGGGTTCAAAGAGCCTGCGCAGCCTCCCGCAGGACGCGCTCGCCCAGGAGTATCATCTCCAGCTTGCAAAGCGACGGCAAGTTTGCGGCCACGCCACTCACCTTCGAGCAGGTCTCGGGCCAGTCCCGGCTCTGCCCCTGTTGAGCGAACAAAATCCGACAGGACGACGTCCATATCCAAGGTCACGTGCTCCTGGAGCGCTCCTGGATCAGCACCTTGGCCTCAATCTAGGAACGAGAGCAAGAGCGGGCCCAGCTCGCCTTACGCGGTAGGGAATAACCTGCAGCATCCTCGACCTCTTCAAACACACAAGGAGAGGCGAGGGGGGGGGGCGGAATTAAAAGCAATGAGAAAATGCTTTAATTGGGAAGTGTTGCCTCTGCAAACAAAACTCTTTCAGGTCGCAAAAAAATAAAACAAATCTCTCAGACATGCATAAATGCACCGCTCCGACTCTCCCAAACGAGGAAACGTCACGACCTGAGCTCGCTTTTAGTGAGCACTGGTGCAACGAAACGGCCCCCAACTGTTGCAATGGCCTCACCATCCTCCTTCCACCGCCGTTCCCAGAAGGGAAAGAAAATGCAGCCTATAAAACAACCTTTATCAGGCGAAGCTTCGGTTTGAGTAGCTCCAGAGCCTTGGGAAGGCACCCGGAGGTGCAGGCTCCCGCTGTGCACCTAAAGCCTGATTTACTGCATTCCTCGAGGCGGAAAACAACCGAAAGAGTCCGGACTGGGCAAACGCACAGCCCAGTTAAAGGGGTATTAACTCTGAGCATGCAGAAAAGCTGTTAAACATTCTCTAGTTGCAAAAGAAATCTTCACATTGCATTCGAAGGCAGCCCCTAAACACACATTCCGATCTGGTAGGCGATTCCTGGTCTGACACTGGGGACGTGCGGAGGACCCGCTAGTCACGGGGCAGCCGCTGGCGCCCCCAAAATACCGGCTGACTGAGAGGAGAGTGAGTGCCGCTGCCAACCAAATTCCCTGCATCGCTGGAACGAGCGAGAATTTCCTTTGGGTGGGCGCAGCATTTAGAAAAAGAAGGGGAAAAAAAGAAAAGTGCAAAGCAAAGCTTGGCCTTTCGGAGGGGAGAGGGGGGTGGCCCAGCCTGCCCCCGCCGGCTCCTGGCATTTGCGACATCGGTGTGCTTCGCTTCCTTGCATTTTTACCCAAATCCCATTGGATTGGGGCTTGGATGAGGCCGATCACGGCTGCAAATCCTGCGGGCACCGTGGGGCTAAGGACAGAGGCCGTCGGGCCTGGAGTCCCAGGAGCGACGTCCCTGGGGGAGCTGGCTGCTGGCCACATTTCCGCGTTAACCTAAGGGAGGAAAGACAGGCAACCTGCTCGTTAGGTAGCACTTGCTGAGCGCCTGGACTTCAAAATGAAGAAGGAAGAAGGATTTGAGAAATATAAGATGGCTAAAAGCACCGCTTCCTTATTACCTGCCGGGATGCGGCGAGGGCAGCTCCATCCTGGGCAACTTTGCAGCCGATGCGGCCTCGCACGCCCAGGGTTTTGATTCTCCCTGGAAGTTTGTGCAGGAGCGGAATGGATCAAGCAGAGCACAGCGCTCACTTAGAGGTTTAGATTTAGATGTGAATATCTAAACAGGGCTGCCGCACGTGACACTCCACATTATTTACATACAGGTTTTGGTGAAATTCTGTCCAGGTGAGCCTTGGCCGCTCACTTTCCACACGCTGCAAACTTAAAAGGCCCTTTTGGGAGAAGTTAAATAAGAAATCGCTGCTGCGCACGTTATGCAGAGCCAGGCAGGCTCTGCTGCCTGCAGCTTTTGAGCGCTTTCATTCTCCTTTACATCTCCTTGTGGCTTGATCCTGCTCAAACCCTGTCCTGAGCCTCACAGGTAGTAGCAGGGTGGGTGAGGATTATTAATCTCATTAATTATTAACCTCGTCACAGCCCGCTGCAAGGAGAAGCTCAACAGAAGCCAAACTCGGGAAGGGCTGTCCTAAAAGCAACTTGTTTTTAAGGATGCCCAGGGCTTCAGGAGCTCCATTTCACCCCAAATTTCCACCAGTTTCATTGCAAGGGCCTGGACAACTTCACTGTCCTCAGACCTCAGGGAACCCACGCGTGTATTTAGGGCACCCTGGCACAGGGGCCTCCCGCTGCCGTGCACTGGCACAGATAGTTTCTCCTTATAAAGCTCTTTCTAAAACACCTACCCCACAGGGACAGCACGACATTTCGTTAGCTAATGCTTGCAAAATGCTATAAAAAAAAAATTAATTAAGCCTTGCCCTTATGAGACACCGGGAAGAAGTCAGGGACTTATTCCAAAGGCAAAAGGCCAAGCAGCGCTATCCAGCACGAGCTTCCCGGCCCGTGAGCCCATTACCGGGCATAGGATGAACTGGGCAGAACCCAGGAAAGCAGCAGCCGTTAACCTAGCGCTCCTCATAGCTCCTCATGGTCATTTGTGACCTGGCGAGGGGCACGAACCGCGCGTTGGCGGCCTCCTGCAGCCATTTCTGCGCATGGAGCTTGCTGAGGGCACTCGAGGGATGGCCCTGTCCCTCCTCACCTCACCCAAAGTTTAAAAAAAAAACAAAAACAAAAAAAAAGCTGTTTTTGCCACCCCTCCAAATGGGTGTTGCTTAAGTCAACACAGGGCATTGCTTAAGTCAACACAGGCGAGGAAGAGCGGGGAGGAAAGGCTCCCGTGGTGCCCGGCGCTTAGCGGCTGCACGTGGGTATTTCAGGTTTCGCAGACCTACTGCAAATGGCTTCACTCTGGTTTCTATTCTACGCATGACCAGGTTCACTGGGACTGCAAATATTTCAGCCTGTCTTGCTCTCGTTCCCCAGCACGCCACGAGCACGGGCCCGAGGACAGCAGCAGGAGCAAACACCAGACGTGACCGTCACGAAGCCCTTCTTGGCCAACGTGAGGCTTCCACTCGTCCCCCGCGTCACTCGGCAGTGACAGTGCCCAGCTTTGGTTTCGCTGTTCCCATCTTCAGGCTCATCACCAAACCAGCCTGGGCAACACGGCCAACATGCAAACACGAGAAGACGCAGGAGATGCCGCTTGGAGATCGCCACGGCCAACAGGAGCTTTCCGGAGGGCAGCCCTTTAGGAGCCACGATAGTTTGGGAGCGCAACAGGGCTGCCCCGTCCCGGGCAGGTCAGTCGTATCACAAGCAGCGGCACAGCATGAAAGCTGAAGTTTGGGCACAAAAGCTGCTCGAAGGGCAGAAGTTAAACTCACTATTTCTACTTTTCACGAGTGCTCAGTGCAGATTTGTCTTCTTAGGGGATGCTAAAAGACGCTGGGCTCGTGTGGTGGGAAATGCGGCTCGGATGAGGAGCTGCACCCGAGCCAAAGCGAGCTCCCAGCGCCGGCCCCGGCCCTACCAGTGCCTTAAGTAGGTGCCGGTCTTAAAATAAAATGAAAGTAAGAAGCAGGTGTCCTCCTGCAGCACGTCGGCATCCACTTCCTGCTCGCGCGGGGCGGCAGGACACGGCAACCAAACCCATATTAGGAAAGGTTACAACTTGGGCCCATGGAAAACATTTCCGTGTGTGTCAAAACACACGAACGCTTCACAGCGCCTGCTGTTTGTGAAGTGAAGCTTTTTGGCCAGCACCACAACGGACATCAGGAACCAAAGGTGACGTCCATCTCCGTTGCGGGTACTTCTATACGCTCCCGTTGTGCTGCGTATGTTTTGCTTTTAAACGGAATTTGGGCTGGGCAGGCGCCTCTCCCAGCCTCGGCTGTCCATGGGATTCGGAGACATCAACATCCATCCCAGCGACACGGTACGTCTGCCCACACGGAGGCACCATGAAGCTCTGGACCAGCGTCCGTATCCAACGAGGAGCAAAGCAAGAAGGCGGGACGGCACCAAGCTACCCCTGGAGCCTCCCGGCTCTGCTAGCTCCAACCTATGGATCGCATGTATGGATTTTATCCATGGATCTCTCCGCAACCTGGGCTTATTGAGCAACAGATCAACACGCTCTTCCTCCCCGCAGAGCTTTGTCGGGGCCCAAAGGGCCATGGCTCTTCCCATGGAGCGAAGCTGGGGCTGACCGCAGCGCGAGGTGTCACACGGCAGCGCGTGCCGCCCTCCCAGGACGGCCTGGATTGCTCGGGCCCCACACCCAGGGAGGCAGCGAGTGACGGCTGTGCGTCCCCAACCACAGGGTGCCAGCGCCACCCAGCCAGGCAGGGACGCACACAGAATCCCGGCCCTTTTCACCTCTGTCCCCCCGTCTGGGGTCCCCATCCCATTCCCAAATCCCACGCGAGGCTCCTCCAGTGTTCAAGGACAAGCAGTGCAAGAAGAAGGTCTTGGACTGAGTGACTTAATGCACATTGTGCAGTTTTCCCTGTGCTGCTGGCAGTGAGGAAAAGGCTTCCAAAGATTTAGGCTGTTGCTCTCCAGCTCGAACACATGGCATGTGGAATAACCACTTTGTCCCGCTGTCGCATTGCCGGTGCAAAGAGCCTCTTCCAACCTAAAGAGCGACTTCTGTTAAACCCTCCTGGGGAAGGGCTGCACGTTCCAAAGGGAGAAATGCGCCCGCGTAAAGCGCCTAACAGCATCAGCCTGCATGAAAGGAGGCAAAGGCTGTGAAACGCACAGGAGCCACGTGCTCCCACGCGTCCTGCCCCACAGGCACGCGATGCCACTCGGCGGCATTCGAGCTGCTTTCTAGCACTGGGCAAGCCCCAAGAATAAAAGAAAAAAAGGACAAAATGCCCTTTCCTCAGGAAGGAGGCTCTCCAGCTGCAGCAGTGCTGCCTTGCTTGGTCACCTTGTGCTCTCTTTGCTCTCCACTCTTGCAAAGGAGCTGCCTAGAAACGTGTGGGTTTTGGTCCTGCCTCACACCCTCCTGAGAAGGCAGTGCCCACGAACCAAAATGCCACGGACCAACCGAAAAATCATCCCAAAGCAAAAACGCAGCCCAAGCTGCACGCGACAGGGCCTGCGCTCGGCGTGACGGCCGCAACACGGACCCAGATTTGGGTGCCTCGAGCGGCGCGGCGCTCGGCTGAGGCCCGCAGGCTCCCTGGCGACTCTCACCAGCGCAGCCGGGCTGCGTCTAAATATACGTGTCAAGGCAAAACATCCATGGGACGTATTATCCGCCTCTCTCTGCAGGCAAACGATTCCCGCTTCGGCACCTCCTGCGTTACGCAGGGAAGCGCTGGGCCGGATCCCGAGAGGCCCTGGCCATTCCCGGCAGGGATTAGCCCTTCTCCCTGGCCGGTGCAACGGGGACGTGTCGTTGCCATTGCCGCCGCGCTCCTTACGGGATTCCCGTGTCGGAGCAAGGAGCATTCCCTCCGGCACGGCGCCGTCAGGGACGCGGGAGCGCCGAGGCGCCCGTCAGCCTCACGTGCCTAGAGGAAGCACGGATGCTCCCGCTTATCCACAGGGATACGGGCACCCTCGCCCGGGCACCGGGACGGGCAGCTGGGAGCCGCGGTGCTTCCGAGCCGCGCGGATTCCTGCTCGCGGCAGCTAATCCGGCGCGCTCAGCGCCCCGGGACGGCGCTCGGATTAGAGCCGCGGGCCCCGGCCTCGCGGCCCCTTCCTCGGCCTGGGCCGCGGCCCCACAGCAGGAGGTTCCCGAGGGGAACGCGGCCCCCGTCTCGGCCGCCGCGGCCCCCTCGCCCCCTCCCGGCCGCTTCCAAGCATTTTCCAAGCATTTTCCAGGCAGTTTCTTGGGAAGCTGGGGGCGCTGGCCCGGCTTCCCGCGGGGCTCCTCTCCCCTCCCCGGGTATTGCCGAAGTCCAAGTTACTCCACTCGGCTCCGGGACACCCCAAAAACCAGTAACAGCTCCGGGATTTCCTTTAAATGGGTCGTTCCGGGCGCTCCGGGGCGGCGCAGCTCGAGCGGCAGCTCGGGGGGCTTCTCCGGGGAGCTCGGGGGGACGGGAGGGCGCAGGAGACCCGCGGGGCGACACCGGCTGCACAGGGGGGAGCGGGGAGAACCGGGACGGGGAAAAGGAACCGAGAAGGCCCGGGAGCCCCGGGCAGGCCCCGGGGTGCCCTCCGGGCCCCGTCCCCGCTCGCTGCCGCGGGCGGAGTCTGG
>WBNA01000555.1:105061-130767 GCA_013398345.1 Nothocercus nigrocapillus
CGCGCGCGGGGCGGGGGGAGGTTGGATGTGGTGGAGGCAAGATGAACGCGGTGCTCGCTGTGAAGCAGTATGTGTCCAAGATGATCGAGGAGAGCGGGCCGGGCATGAAGGTGCTGCTCATGGACCGCGAGACGGTGAGCGGCGGCGGCGGGCTGGCCGGGGAGCGAGCGAGCGAGCGAGGGGGGCGGCCGCCCACCCCCGCCGTGACGCGGCCTCGTCCCTGTCCCCATCCCGCGCAGACGGGCGCCGTGAGCATGGTGTACACGCAGTCTGAGATCCTGCAGCGCGAGGTCTACCTCTTCGAGCGCATCGACTCTCCCGGCAGGGAGCCCATGCGGCACCTGAGGGCCATCTGCTTCCTGCGGCCCACCAAGGTAAGGCTGCCGCCGCGGGGAGTACCGGCCGTGGCCCCAGGCCCCAGCCACTCGTCTCTGCCTTCCCGCAGGAGAATGTCGAGTACCTGGTCCAGGAGCTTCGCCGGCCCAAGTACAGCGTCTACTTCATCTGTAAGTCCTTTATCCTGGCAGCAGCTGGTGGTGCCGGGAGATACTGGGAGGCGCTTGCGGGAGCGGCCCCTTTGGTTATAACACGCTTGAGCAAATTGGAAAATGTGCTTGTTCTGTTTTTTCCTCTATTTAGATCTCCAGTCAAGCCCTCTTTTCAAAGAGTATGTATAGAGAAGATAAAGTAACTAAGCTGGAAGAACTTCCTTTACAAAGGAACATCCTAACTATGCATTACTCTGATATCTGTTGTTCCAGAGAAATTGTGGGGTTTTAAAGCATTATGTTGCTTTGTAAATGCAAAGGGAGGTAAAGTGCCTTTTATTAGGAGGAAAAGTGAGATGCACAGAATGAAAGGCTGGCCACAGTTTTGAAGGTAAATAATATTGGAGTCAGTATTTGCAATAGTCTTCACATGCCAGTGTTGGGATGAATCTGGTGGACAGGAGCTCAGGATGTCTGAGGTAACACGTGCCATGTTCGTGCCACAGAATATTGTGTATTTGGGGATTTCAGTGGAGTAGCTATTGCAAGTTTTGCTTTGGAGTCCGCTCCTCAAGGCGCTGCACATGTTCCGCTTCCGTGGGGCCAATGGACCGCAGCGGCCTCTAGATGTCATTGTGGATCCGCAGGAGCGTGAGGGATGCAGGTTTGGAAAGGATGGGGGGGACCTAATGTACACAGATCCAGCAGCATCCAGGGGCTTCAGCGCAGATGTAGGTGTCCCTCTGCCAAGAAATGTAATGGCACCTTTTACCTTTATATCTCTGCCGAGTGCAATAGAATCATAGAATGCTTAGGGTTGGAAGGGACCTCTAGAGATCATCTAGTCCAACCCCCCTGCACACACAGGGTCACCTACAGCATGTGGCTCAGGACCGCATCCAAGCGGGTCTTGAAAATCTCCAGAGAAGGAGACTCCACAACCTCCCTGGGCAGCCTGTTCCAGTGCTCTGTCACTCTCACAGTAGTGATAGTGCTGTTAGCTCAGAGAGAGGGCTGGAGGGCTCTGTCCTTGCCCACATGTTGGCCGTGTGCTGCACTCTATACTAGATATGAGCACCGGAGACAGCAAGTTGGAGGGTGAATTAGTTCAGAGTAAGTAAAGGAACAGCTGGGTTATATTGCTTGCAGAATAACTGCAGGGGAAAGTCAATGATCTGTGTTGCAATGCGCTTATTTTCCGGGGGGAAACCTGGTCATATTGTGTAGTGTGTTACATGTTATTCCCAGAGGCTGACTGCTCTCTTGCTGTTGTTTTCTTTCAGATTTCAGTAACGTGATCAGTAAGAGTGATGTCAAGTCGTTAGCTGAGGCTGACGAACAGGAAGTTGTGGCAGAAGTTCAGGTGAATTTTGGATGCCTCACACAGATCTCCTCGCTAGCAAAGCAAAAGTGCAAGCTAAGTAATTCAGGTGTGGCTCAGAGAGGCCCATCTGGGACTCTTGGGCAGTATGCAGAAACCTTGTGCTGTCTAGGAGAGGAAGCAAAGGGGATTGTACGCATGGGTTTAAAAAAAAAAAAAAAATGCAAGAAAGAGAACCACCTGTGTCCTCTGCTCCTCCTTGCCCTCGGGTTGCCAGCGCTTCTGTGGTATTGGCAAAGAGCTACAGTAGCAAAAAATTGACACAGCAGAAGCAGTGTGGGGATTTGCAAGGCTGAGCATGCAGGAAGGAGAAATGATTAGTTTCCAGGGATCTGCACGTTGCTTAGGATTTTAGTGCTAACGTTTCTGATGTTAGAGCACTTACTCCTGTAGGTTGAATTAGGGCTGGCAAGATGCTTACCTGTATTTGCTTTTGCTTGTTGTCAGGAGTTCTACGGCGATTACATTGCTGTGAATCCACACGTTTTTTCTCTCAACCTCCTGGGCTGCTGCCAGGTATGAAAAAAAGCTAATGCTCCTCCAGGGCCTTGTTTTATGGTTAATAGAGAGGCTACCACAACACCCTGGGCACTGTGGTGACTTGCCCAGCAGGCACATTGCTGTTCACAGTCCATAAGCAGTAGCTGATCCTTAAAAGGAGTTGGCAAGGAGGGATATATTGGGGAATGCACGTTGTGGCCTTTGGTGTACCTGTGCTTCCAGTCAACCTTCAAAGAAACAAGGCTTTTATCTAAGAGAGAGTTTGGGGAAGGTGGATCCGTATTAGATGCGCCTTTCTTTTTAGGGTCGCAGCTGGGATCCAGCGCAGCTCTCCAGAACTACTCAAGGGCTAACAGCTCTGCTTTTGTCTCTGAAGAAATGCCCCATGATCCGCTACCAGCTCTCCTCCGAGTCGGCAAAGAGGCTGGCCGAATGTGTCAAGGTACAGGGATGCGAAATGAGTCCAACGGGACACTTAAATTGTTTAATTTTTAAAGCAGTAATGCATTTGAGGGAAATACACTTCTTCAGAGGATTTTTGGTCTGTCGTTTACTGATTATGTGGCTTCAGGCAGGCGTCATGCCTTGTCTCTGCCTGCTCTCATATCAAGGCCCATATTTACTGGGATTACCAGAAGTGTCTACCAGTAGATAACCTGATGCCTTTTGAGAGCAGGTATTATTTCTTCATTAGCAAAATAGACCAAGATAGCAGCAAAACTTGCTTTTCACCAGCTCTTTAATTCTTGTTTGCCTGAATCCCAAGTGAAATGGAACTTTTTTTGAGGGTATACATAAGACCAAGTGCCTCTTTCTTTCCGTTTCTCAACAGCAAGTAATTACTAAAGAGTACGAGCTGTTTGACTTCCGGCGCACTGAGGTTCCTCCTTTACTACTTATTCTGGACCGTTCTGATGATGCTATCACCCCACTTCTGAACCAGGTGAGTCATCTCATAGTCATGCAAGGGGCTGGAGGTAGGAATGCAGGTTCTGGAAGCTCACAGAGCCATGTAGCAGTAGGGGCGGATTGGACTCTCATTTGAAATCCCTCTCTGACCCGTGTCCTGCTTTTCAGGCTGTCGAGCATGGATTGTTCTGGCTTTGGTGGCAGATGCAGCCAGTATCCTGGAAAATCAGGCTGCTCATACTTCTGTAAACTACACTTAACATTTAGAGACCTTGTGTCTTGGCAATTTCCTCTTCAAAGGTTTATTTGTAACACCTGTTTGGCAGCACATTTATGTGTTTATGGAGTGACCTTGCACTCCTGTGTTTCTCTTACTGATGGGTGGAAGTATTTATGGTGTAGATATTGTGATATTTTTTTTTTTTTTTTTTTTTTTTTTGCTTTGTAACTATAGTGCAGATTGAGGCATCAAACAGTGTGTTACTCATCTCCTTTCATTTCTGAGGGGATGCTCAGACACAAGTCAGTCTAGTGATTAGGTCATGGCTGGAGCTGCTGCTGGGCTGCCTCAGAACAGCAGCTAGGGCTTCTGTAACGCCCATGGCAAAGCAGCTAGTGCTGAAACTCGTCTCTTAGAGTGGTCTGGTAGTCAGAAGCCCCGCTCAGGCTTGGGATGTAGAGCTAAGGACTGCACTCAGCACAGGGCACTGAGAACATGATCTGCTGCATACAGATTTCCTACCAGAAAAAAAGAGATTCAGGTGAACATAAATGGAGTGTCAGGCATGTCAGCGCTCTGATCAGCTTTCACTTTTCTCTGTAGATTAATATTAGTCTTCCCAGGTTAAATTTAGTAACTCCCAGATGTGCAGAAACACACACTCCTACCACTGCATAAGAAGCACAAGAGCATGTCGGAAATGGTGCAGTCTGAAACTGTGGTAGCTCTGCTGCCAAAAATACATGGCACTTCACAGGCAGAGGATGGGGGGATAATGTGGCAAATAGAAGTGTTTGAACAGGACTATTAATCCCCGTCACTTTACTTTGAGTCATGTCTTCGGAATGTCAGCAAGCACCGCAAAATCGGCATGGTTTTCCTATGTGTTTGTGCAGCACTTGGCACAATGGGCTGCCCTTCTGATTGTAGCGAAGTAATACTCATTTCTTGCTCTAAAATGTTGGCATAGGTTGTGGGACACACTTTGGATCCGCTATGTGTTGCTAGAGGAGCATAAACTGATTTTGTATGAGTTCAGCCTGAAATCTGTTAATTTTTCAGTGTCTGTTCTGTTGCTGAAATCACAGTTTGCCTTTTACCATCCTCATTAGTGGACGTACCAGGCTATGGTTCATGAATTGTTGGGGATTAACAACAACCGTATTGACCTCTCTCGGGTACCTGGGATAAGCAAGGATCTCCGAGAAGTGGTTCTGTCAGCCGAGAACGACGAGTTCTACGCCAACGTAGGTGTCTGTGTCTTATCCTGGGAATCTCCCTGCATAGCTGAATTTGGGGAGCGGGATCCATTCTCGGTTCTGCCATGAAACTCTATGTCTGAGAGAGGATATTTCCGGGATTTGAACCATCAGAGTGATGCTGTGCTGTATGGTTTATGCTAGTGATGAAGAACAGTGTAAAGCAAGCTGGGAGGTCTCAGGGAGGTGATAGGCAGTGGAACTTCAGTGTAAATCAAGACTGAAAAATCTTGAGTGCCTTCTCTTAGATCTGTGTTTTGTTCCATGCAGAACATGTACCTGAACTTTGCAGAGATTGGCAGTAACATCAAGAATCTTATGGAAGATTTCCAGAGGAGAAAGCCTAAGGAGCAGCAGAAACTGGAATCCATAGCAGATATGAAGGTACGTGTGGTTAAGGGGAAAGATTCCTTCTCCTCTGAGGACTAGGCACTCTGACAGACCATGCAGTGTCACTGCAGGGAAGTCTACCAGCCTGCTGGTTCTCACCGCTCTCTGGGTGCGCTTAGAGCTTACAGGAATCCAGGAGTCCTACAACTGAATCAATAAACTCTAGTTTAAGCACTTAGCTTAACCCAGTATGACTGTGCTGACTTCACAGCTTAGCTGGGTCACTTGGCAGCAACTCAGAGCACAGGCTATTATCTCAGTCTGTGCTTGAGATTTAAAGGATCGTGACAGGCTTTGTGGGTTGTTTCCCTTTCTTCAAAGAGTAAATAAAAATTACATCCCTTCCAAAAATCTCCTTGTAACTGGAAAAATCTTATGGGCTGGGATAGAGGTGCCTGATCAACAGGCTTTCACAGATGCCAAACGCTGGATGTGTGCAAATCAGTGATAAATTGTTTAGGTTCTCTTACTGTCTCTTGCTTTTACCTTAAAGAACTTGTTTGGCCATTGCAGGCGTTCGTGGAGAACTACCCCCAGTTCAAGAAGATGTCGGGCACGGTATCGAAGCACGTGACGGTGGTGGGAGAGCTCTCCCGGTTGGTTGGTGAGCGGAACCTGCTGGAGGTGTCCGAGGTGGAGCAGGAGCTGGCCTGTCAGAATGACCATTCCAGTGCCCTCCAGGTACCTCTGCTCCAAACTCACCCTTGATCCTTTGTCTCTTTCTGCCCAGTTCGATCCTGCAAATGCCCCTGTTGATGAATCCCTAATCCTGAAGATCAGTGGGAGTTCTGCATGCAGGGAGTTCCACACTGGGAGGATTGGGATGTTACACATTAGAATTACTCTTCTCCTCCCCATTCAGTTCAGATGTGGATGAATCATAGTTAATAACTGGCTTGAGAAGCATCTTTGCAACGTCTGTCTTTACGTTTCACAATACAGCATTCCTTCCTTGGATGCCAGCAGTTGCTTCTGGCAAGGTACCTGTGCAGCCATCACTAGAACAAAACTTGGACCCCTGCGTAGGAGCTGGCTGTATTTGTTGGGGAGGGGGAAATGGGATCTGTGAAACTGTCTAAACCAGACTGTTCTTTCAGGTGGTAGCATTTATTTATTTATTTATTTATTTATTCTTCAACAGTGAAAAGCCTCTCAGATAAAGGATTTCTTTAGCAAAAAGCACTCAAAAAGCCTAAAAGAGACTTCTGTTATAGCTGAGGGTAGGCTGAAGTTTTGACCCTGTGATGGCTGGTTGGATTCCATGACCTGGCCTGTATCTGACACTATGTCAATAATGATGAATTATGGCTGCTAACTATTCAGAGATACAGCATTTTGCTAAGAATGACTGTATTGTTGCAGAATTCACAGCAACTCAATATTAAAAACCAATTCCTTATTTTTTTAAAACCAAAAAAGAAGCTGCATCTTATAATGACCTCCCTTACGAAATACTAGAGAAGTGCTTTGACTACAGCATCTTCAACGCATTTGAAATATATTTCTTCCTTGCCTGTGTTGTTCTGTGCTTCAGGTGGGTGGCTAAGTGACAATATTAGCTCTTCAAGTATTGTCATCTACTGCCAGATCCCAAGTTGATGTGAATCCTTATTGGCCTCGTGAATTCATTGCAGTTTTACAGACTTGAGAGCTCGGGAATGGTTCAGTAGCTTCTGTTTGGCAGGATTTAGATGACAAAGTCCTGAAGTGGAACTGAAGCCATAAAATGCGTTTGCTGAAGACAGTCTTTGAGGTTCCCTTGCCCTCTCATTGTTTCTAGATGAAGCTTATGCAGATTAAAAGTCAAATATTGGGCTTCTGATCTCACTGTCAGCCCACCATGTGTGTTGTGGTGTGTTAGGCACGAAGTTATAGGCAGGAATTCTGATAAATACTTAACACTGCGCAGAACATGAGTGTTGAAACTCAGGCACTTGGCACTTGGCATTTGGGAAAAAGATGGTCTCTTTTTTTCTGGCTTTATGAGATTATCTAGCATTCACTGAACAGGGGCATGACACCAACTTCCAGGGATTCCGCAGTTGCACTGGGAGCTTGACTGTTAGCGGAACAAGCTGGAAAAGGGGTGGAGATGCTCAGCCCCTGCTGAGCTCCCTGCTCTCATGGCTCGGTTGTTACTAGGTTTTGCCTTGATGTGACTCAGGTCTTAGTCTGCTCTAACTGGGTATCTCTGCAGTCCCTAGAGCACAGAAGCTGCTTGCAGTTTGCTTGCAGTCACATGCGTAAAAAGGTGCCTTTTCTTTCTAACAACCTACTGCAAAACATGTAGCAGCTAGAAAATAAATACCAAACCAGGGGACTGGTGTCTTGCTACATGAGAGATAAGTATCTGCATAGCTGCACTGCCCCAGGCTGTTCCCTCTTGCAGTCTCCTAATGGTAATGAAGGGAAAAGGCCGCAGAAGCGATGGAAATAAAGGTCGAATTGTTCTGCCACTGATGTAACTTCAGCAATTGTTAATTTCTGTGGTGGCTTAGGGCCTCTGCGTACAGTACATTTTGGTTATTCTTCTCCTGGTCCCTTATTAAGCGTGACATTGTACGTGAGCCTTGAGAGATGAATGGGAGGTTTTGAATCCCATCTCCTTAGATGGACAATAGCTTTTCTGTTTTACTTCCAGCTTATATAGGCATTGCCGCTGTGCTGATAGCACAGGATCCAAAATTCTGTAGGCAACGTCTCTGTGAGCCTCTGCCCCCGTCCCTACAGGTGAAGTCCACAGTAAAACTCCTGTGGGTCCCGCTCAAAGTGACGACTTCACCTTGTATTTTTTCTGACTAGCCAGACAAGTTACAGCAGATCCAGCTGAATCTGTTAGTAAATAATATCTGTTTCACTAGCCTGGTTCACAGCACTGCTTGCTGAGTGTTCCCCTGCAAAGACATCTTGCAAAGACACCTTGGGATTTTGTGGTGCACTTGAAGGTCACGTACATTTAGAGTGGAAAAAAATCCTGGCTGTTTCTGTTCCTTTCATGGAACTGCCATGTTTTCTGCTTCCAACTGTAAAACTGGCAGCTTTTCTACTCTCTTGCATTTGAGCTAATACAGGGTGTTTTGCTTTAATGTTCATCACAGGGAGAATCTCAGGCTTTGCTGAGTCCTAGGGCATCTGACCAGCCCTAACCAGCTGTCTCTATGTGCGTTCAGTAGTTGCTGCTTGTTCTCAGATGCAGCTCGGAGTGTGGGGTTCGGGTGCTTGTTGCTCCCATTGCTCGCCTAAGCGCGTTGCTGGGCTTCTGGGTCTGCGGCTCTGCAGGGACCGAGAGGCTGCAGGGAGGACATGGGGGCTTTTGGCTGCAGTGACAAGGGGCAGCACTTAGGTGTCCAGCTGTGGAGCTGGACAGGCAGTTAGTTATATCCTGCCTAAACTCCTTCGTGGGTAAATGGCCTGCGTGAGGGATTGTGAAGCTTCTTCCGGAAGATTTCCGGAGGACTCCTCCCGTGTGCAGTTCTAGTGCTGGGCAGTGGGCTCTTGGCGCCGGTGCTCCGGAGCTGGTGGTTCAACGCGCTCCGAAGGCCCCTCCGTTACCGCTGCCTCTCATTTCAGAGCGTGCGGCGCCTCCTGCAGAACCCCAAGGTGACGGAGCTGGATGCGACTCGGCTTGTGATGCTCTATGCGCTGCACTACGAGCGGCACAGCAGCAGCGGCCTGCCCGGGCTGCTCACGGACCTCAGGAACAGGGGTGTCCCGGAGAAATACCGCAAGGTAACCGCGGCGCTCCGACTGTGTGCGTGGCGGGAAGAGCTGGGAAACTTAATGGCTGTGAGCTGCTCTTGCTCATGCTTTTTGTGTTGAAGAGCAGCACAATATGCAAACACGGCCTTTAACGCGCTGCCTTTCTCTTTCCTCCCCATCTCCCTTTCCCCCCAGCTCCTGCTGCTGCTGCTGAATAGGCAGTAGTTGCAGCAACGGACTATAGGAGGCTGTAAAAGGAGCTTGGCTGGGAGGGAGAGGGTGGCAGTGCTTGGCAAATGTATTGAGCAGCTGGAGAGGAGGTGGAGAAACAGGATGATGTAACGTTGTATGACAGATTTGCTACCACTGCAACAGGCTATGGAAATGAAAGCCCTTCTTATGCAGGCAGTGTCTGACTTGCTTGGTATGTACAGGGAATATTTCTCCCTTTCCTCCTTGCCTCTATGTTGCATTGTATGCTTGGGATTGACCTGCCCTGACTCCATGGTGGTTGTCTCAGTACCTCTGTTGAGCCTCAGTGGGCAGGAACTCTCTGCAAGCCGCTTCCCAGGTTCATGGGATTCTATTCCTGCCTCTCTGTACAGCTGGTGTCTGCCGTTGTGGAATACGGAGGGAAACGGGTGCGAGGCAGTGACCTGTTCAGTCCCAAGGATGCTGTAGCCATCACCAAACAGTTCTTCAAAGGACTGAAGGTAAGGCTCCGTCAGGGGTGAAATCACAGCTCCAGCCGGAATGACAGCAATGGAGCAGGGCTCACGGGCACTGCAGGGCCACCTCTTGCGGCTTTTAGAGATTTAAGAGTAACTGCACTAGACATTTAGGGTATAATTCTTATTAAAGACATTGGTGGCTGAAAAGCACCTCTAAATGGGACTTCAGTGATTAACACTTGCTGTATCCATTAGATGCTGTAGCTCTTTGAACGTGGCTTTGCTGATCTCTTCCCTGAGTCCACTGCCTTGTATGAATTCATAACAAGAGCATCTTTTGCACTGCAGGGTGTTGAGAATGTGTATACACAGCACCAGCCTCTCCTTCAAGAAACACTAGATCAGCTCATCAAAGGGAAGCTCAAGGACAGCCAGTACCCCTACCTGGGTCCCAGCACGCTCCGTGACAGGTATGTGGGGCCTTTCAGGACACTGTTTGGAAGTGCAATGTAGCTGCTCTCCCCAGTTCTGCTTCTTGGGATGTTTTTTTTTATGGGTGAACAAAGCTTAGGCTTGTCGGAGAAATACCTTCACTGTGTGGATCTTTTTTGTTACTGTCAAATAGATGTCAGAGAGGGCTAAGAAGACTGAAAGAGCATTCTCTGCTTTGTGTTCAGTGCTGGTCAAGACATGACTTTTCCATTTTAAAAGCTTAGGTAAAGGATAAAGGCATTCCACCAAACTGACAGGCTGCTCACGTGATGGATGTTCACCATGCCCCTTACCTTCGTTCTGTGCCATCTGGTGTTTATTTGTAGAGAACCCAAAATAGTCCCAACTGCTAACGCTTCCTTCTGAGCCAGTTACTATTTCTGATGAGAATGGGATCTTACTGAATATGGTTAATAACTGCAATTGAAAGGGACTCTGGCTGTCTGGTTCTAGCTGACTTCACTGGCGCTATGCTAATCTGTCAGCAATGAAGTCATTAAAGATAAGTATGGGCCACAGAATGAGGGCACAAAATGAGCAGAGAAGGGATGCTGGGTCTTTCCCAATGACATTCTATACAAATCACTCCCTCCTTTGGTTCCTCAGTTTCCTTTCTGTAAATTAAGCTCAGCTGCTTGGGTGTTTCTTGCTCCTTCTAGCCACGGTCCCTGAACAGCAGAAGAACCTGCTGTGACTGCTCACTTGCCAGCCACAAGTTAATTCTTCTGGATGATCTGTGATGAGGCCGTCGCAGCAGCTCTCTGTGTCGTCTCAAATGCTTGCGAATGCTCTAGGGTTTGGAGGAAGCAGGTTTTACTTGCAGTGTTAGAGCAATCATTATTCCCTTCACACGCTGCATTTTATTATTGTTTATTATCAGCAATTGCCACTTTTCTTGGTGAGGCAGAAAATGAATGCAAGGTAGTGATAGTAATCCTCAACAAATGAGGTAGCTGTTGCTGGGCGGTTTGGGCTAAGTGAGAACTGCAGACTCATTTGGAGCAGGGGAGAGGCAGCCTTGAGGACCAAGGTTCAGAAATGCCAGGCGACTGGGAGGGACAGCCGCATGTCAGCGAGGCCTCGTTCATCTGTTCCAAGATGCACACGCACTGCAGCGCTGTCTTCCTTCCTTAGCCCTGCTTGGTACGTTGTGATCTGCCTGATAAAAGCCTGAAAATGCACTTCCTAAGAGGGAGGCATCCAAATTCCATGCCAGGCTGATAGCAGGGTACATGAATCATTTTATTTAAGAATAAGGAAAGAATTATAGTCATACAAGAGACAATTTGTTTGTGTATGTCCTTGGCATAGCAGAAAATATCTGCCTTACTCCAGATTTTCCTTTTAAAAATAAAACGGTGGATTTTGGACAGGGTGGATGAGTAGTTTGGTAGATATGAAAAATTGAGGCTTCTAGAAACAAGAGTCTTCTGACCTTGGCATTTGCTTTTTGCATTTCCCACTACATTCTCTGGAGCCGCATTTCCCTTGGATTTCCCCTTGTGTGTTGTCCTCAAAAGGGCACAGGATTCCCTCCATGAGAATTATTCTATAAAGAACATGCAAGGAATTTATTTAGGAAAGCATGAGACGGATTTCATGTCTAACTTAGAACTGAAGCAAAATGGAGACTGGATGAAGGAAAATGAAGTTTCTTCCTCCTTCCCTTTTCCACAGCAGATGAGTCCTGTAGTTCTGGTAAAACAGATCTCAAAAGACAAAACCAGAGTTGCCAAATTCTTTCTCTTTCACTGCTCAGCCTTCCTTGGGATTGTCCTTGGCACCATGACATGGCCCAGATGTGCTGCTGCTGGGTCAGAGTTCTGCAAAACTGGCCTAAATTTTGGCCTTCATTGGTGTGTTATTGTTCAAAAGCACAAGGGCACGTGGTTATCAGAGTCATCCATTAGTAGGAATGGTAACTCCTGTTGAGTTCAAGACACAGGAGCTGTAGGAATCAGAGGTTTGGTAGCTTTGATGGGGCGGGGAAACAAAAGGCATTGAGATAACTTTGCATCTGGTCATTATTTGCTGCATAAAATGTGGGCTGCAGCTCTGTGCTATCTCAGGAGTGTGAATATTTAGTGTCCTGAAAATAAGGGCTCATCTAAAAATTGGTTTTAATTTTCAGATTTGGAAAAAAACATCCCACTTAATTTATTAAGGCTTAGCCTTATTGCCAAACAAACTGAGTAATTTAAATTCATTAATTTCCCAAAACTGAGTATAATAAATCACAGCCCAAGGCAAACTGGGCTGCAGTGTCTTGTTTTTCTCCGGAGCTGGAGTTGCAGTGACTGGCAGGGGTTCAGCAGAAGGTCAGGGTGAAAGGCTTTGTATTTTTTGATCAAAGGGGGGCAGTTGCTTGAACAGCAAAGAATTTGAAAAGATTCTTTTTAACTATTTCTTTCTGTATTAAATGCTACACTCTTGCGAGGGAGGAGAAGCTCATGGTCCAACTGCAACTGCGAAAATTGGCAGCAGTGCAGGAAAGGGAATCTTTGCAAAGCACTGAGCAGGGTTCCTAGGAGAGAGCAAAAAGTAATTCTGCTTTCTTCTGCTTCTCCTTGATTTCCTGCTGTGTTAAATATCATCCTTTCCCGGTTTGCCGTAAGCCTGTAGTCCCTTCCACCTTGCTACTGGAATGTTCTAGCCAGAAAAGCTCCTAAAGCTTTTCTGTGTCCGCGGAGCCCGGGGGAGCACCGGCGGTGCTGTGTACTGCACAAAATGCCTTGCAAGGTGCAGGCCAGCTGGGAGTTAACTCTGCTTTGTTCCTGCTTTGGCCTGGGAACCTCCTTTATTGGGGATTTGTCCGGGTGACAGCCTATGAAATAGCAGTAGAGAAATCCGTATTGCTCCTTGTAGATCCCAACGGGATCCGCTCATTCTGCGTCTCTAAGTTACCATGATTAGTTATCTGCTTATTGAAAAATCTTGGCAAGTTACCTTGTTCAAAAGCTCATCGAAGCCTAAAAGACCTGGAGTGTGAGAATCCCTGGAAATCCTCTCATCTAGAGCAATGTCCACTGTGGCTTGAGCTTTCTCCTGCTGCCTTTCAGAAGGGAAGGCTGCTTTGGATTGCTTGAACAGAGGAAGAATTTGGAACCAGCTGACCACTTAAAAATGTCTCTAGTTGTCACGCGTCCAAAGGGATGGGTAAGGTATCTCCGTAGCATAGAAAAAAATCTCCTTTTTTGGAAGCATCAGCTCGCAGCATGTGTTATGGAACCATTTGGCTATGTGCGCTTTCATCTGAGCTCACACATACTGCCCTAGACTGTATGGAAATTGGAGTTATTCCTAAATCATATGCAGTATCTTCTGTTTAGTAAGATTTGTGTTTTGTGAGCTGCTTTTTTTTTTTTTTAAAGTCAAAACTCTGGCCACGTCCTTGTTTGTTCAGAGCTGTTTCTTGTTCTCTGAAACATTTGAGCACTTAGCTCTTAAACTGGTAGTTAACCCAAGGAGACAGCCACTTGTCAGGAGCACAACAGCTGGGGAGAGCAGACAGCTCGCGCAGACAGCTTTCCCACTAATCCTGTAACAGTCTTGGGGTTTCTTCCTGTTCTAACATTGCTTATTATTTGCCCTGAGAGAAACAATAATTCCCTGAGGACTCTGAGGACACTGAGTTGCCCTTGTCCCATGTTAGTTCCACGCAGGAGCTTTTCTTGCCTGTGGCACGATGTCTCAAAGGAATGACCAGTTTAGTTTGCAGCACAGCACGGCCCTTGGCTAGCTCTGTTTGGGTTAATTCTTCCCTCTCAATTTGGGTATATTATCCCTCTTCTGAGAACTGATGGTGGTTATCACATTATTGCTGGGCCTCCCCTTCTCTTTGATTTCCATCCCCAAAAGACTCGGGCACGTTCGCATCCAGTTCCTGGAGGAGTCTGAAGCTCGCAGAGAAGACCAGGCGCAGCTGGGTCCTGTCCTGTCCTCCTGGGCTGGCTCAGGGCCTTGGTTGTCACCAAGGTGCCAGAGCCTTCGTGTGGTGTCTGAACGTGCAGCTGCTGCATTTAACCTGCTTATCTTAAGGCTGCAGCGCGGAAGATCTTGCTGCCTGGTCCTGCTCCTGCTCCGAGGATGCAGGGCAGCCCTCCAGGGAGGGATGGGAACACAGGATCCTGGGTCTCTGGGCCCAGCATGGGCTGTCCCCGAGATCCCGAGGGCAGTTCTGCCCCGCCTGCCAAATCATCCACGGTGGTAACCGGCCGCTGGCCGTAGCGGGCACAGATATGGAGCATCTCCTCAGCCTGCGCATCGGCCACTCCTCCGTGCAGGATTCGGCTCTCACTGAGCCTTGTTCCTTCCAAGGGAGCCAGAGGCTGCAGCTGGAAGTGTTTTCTGTAGTTGATGATAGTTCTCGAGGACAACAAATTGTATAGTGCATGCAGGAGACAAAATGAACGTGACAACTTTTTTGTTGTGGGATTCACAGTGCTGTGCGTCCCCAGAGAGCACCTGACACGCTGGGCTCCCTGCTCCCAGGTGCCAGGCTGGGCTCCACTCCACCGAGGAGGCTTCGGGCACGTTCTAAAGCAGCTCCAAAGTCTTCCTTTGTGTGTTCAGATCCAGAACTACCCCAAACTTTCAGAACAGACTCACGATTTGGAAGACTACTGGTAACAAAGCTGGCTTTGTGAAACTGTGGGGTTGCTTGTTTCCATTGCTTGTTCTTACCTTTTTGCGTGGCTTGATGGCAGATGTTCTTGTTCGAAGCCAGGGTCTCTTACTCTTGACTCCCTTTTCTCTTCAGCAACAGCAAAGGAGAAGCCCTGATGCTCTGTGACCTGGTGCCAACGTTGTCCTTGGGTCAGAGGCAGGTGTCCAGGCTTTGTGGGTTGACTCCTTGGCAGGGAGGAACAAGTGCCAGGGAGTCCGGGTGTGTTCTGGGGTCATCCCTGCTGCCTGGTCCTGCTGCTTTGCTGCTGATGCAGAGCTCGCAGAGGCCAGGGCCGTGCACACCCGCAAGCAGCCGCATCCTACAGGAAGGCCTTGGGTGCAGAGCAGAGATCAGCTTTGAAACTGTCACGGGAAAGTTAATTGTGTCGGGGCTTGACTCTTCTCCAGAGTGAAACGCTACAGCATGAGCAGCGGGTGTTACGTGGTCGACAGAATGAGATCCAGGCCCTTCTGCTGTGGATCCTCCAAAAATTGCTCTTCCTACAACCTAGATGGTGGCAGAGCTGATTCCTGGGCGGCAAGCGGGTTCTCTATCCCTAAGAGGGAAGAATTAAGTGACTGGGGAGGAGGGTGCAGCCTTCCCTTGAAAGCAGGATTTGCAGGGCGTGCGTCTGCTTTTGTATTTTGGCACTTTCCTCCCTTCTGCCCCCTCGTGCTACCTGTCTGTAACATCCTGCCTTCCTAGGCCGCTCAGCAGCTGTAACCTCACAGGTAAACTTGGGCATAAATCCCATCAGCCCCCTAATTAAACAGGAAAACTTCAGGTGATCTGCGCTCTTCCCGCCAAGCTCGAGAGGTCTCAAGCACCACTGTTGTCCTCGTTTGACTCCTAAATTGATCTTAATTTAACAGCCGCAGCAGTGTCTTGATCATGCATTAAACATGGGTGGATGTGTCATGGTGGAGCTCCGCAGGGATGCATGTGGGTGTTGTACGGAGGCTTTTAAGGACCGTTAGCGCCTTGTGTAAATGTTTAGGACAGACAATGTTTTAAAAGTGATTTAATGGGCTACACATTGTTGTCAGTCGTGAGCCTAAAGCGTCACAGAAATGGGACACAGTCTGGGGAGAGAAATCAGCTGGTTGCTTATCACAGACCCGCACAGGAACCTTTCTCTTTTTCTGATCTGGTTTCAACATTCGTGTCTTGATTGCAGGCCCCAAGATATTATTGTGTTTATCATTGGAGGAGCAACGTATGAAGAGGCACTGACTGTCTATAACCTCAACCGCAGCACCCTGGGGGTCCGCATCATCCTCGGGGGGACCACGATCCACAACACTAAGAGGTAATAACTTGTCCTTACTGGGGCTTCTGGGGGCACAAAGCTGCCGCCGCGAGGGTGACTTGCAATGCCTGAGGGATCTTCCTCGCACAATAAATCACAGAAACGGGTGTGAACGGTCTGAGCCAAGCTCTGCTTGTTACAGCTCAGGGACACATCAAGCTGCAGTCTTAATGTGCATTGCACTGAATTCAGTGGCAGGGAGGTAGATGTGTGTGGCTTCTTTTCCTGCTTATAATTCACCAAACAGCCCAATATGAATGAGAGGCCAGTGTGGCACGCAGGAATTCAAACCTGGCTGCGGTCTCGTGGCTCCTGTTGGAGCAACTGCATTTGATCCTGGTGAAGCTGATGTTCCTATGATTAGAACCAAGTCCTGTGATTAAACTGCTAGCGGGTTCCACCGCCCACAGCCTGCGGAATATCGGCTGCGTTTTTTGCATCGCTCCCCGGAGAAAGGAGCTGTTCGTGCTGGCACCAAGAGGCCTTCGTTGGGAGGCCGACCGTTGGTGTGGGCATCACCCCTCCGTGCCACGCGCGCTGCCAGGGAGCACTGTGCACCCTGAGCTACACTGATCTTGGCCACTGTCCCCACAGTGTCCCAGGCAGCTGAAGGGCTGGTGTCAGCAGTGCTGGGGGTGATTGCACTTCCCTGAGCTGCACGAGCCCTTGGGTATCAGGTTCTCCACTGGGATTCCTAGCAAGGCGGAAAGCTTGGCTGCGATCGGCCACAAATCTCTGTCGATGCAGAGTGCCACATTTATTTCCTATGAAATGCCTGATTTCTAAGTACAAATCCCAAACTGGGGTTATTCAGCTGAGCATCTCAGCACAGGTGAAAATTCAGACCATGTCTTAGGGTTGTTTCCAGTCAGCATGGTTTCCTGACAGCCAAGCAACAGGCCATGAATTCTTTCCATGCTTTCCGTGCTCTTCCTCAGCATGTTGTTCTCTGCCCTTTCATAAGGATGATGTTGTGGCCAGGAGCTGCTTGTTGATCGGAAGGAGGGTGATGTCGGGAATGTGACAGGTGACCCACGTCCCTCCCATGTGTTGCAGCAGGAAGCGAGATGAAATCTAAGTCCTGGGAGAGCCCCTGGAGTTGTCCAGCAGCTGCTCAGAGCTTAAAGGGAGCATCGGGCTCCAAGCTGCGACGGAAGGAGGGCTTCAACCTTCCTGAGCAGAAATGAGACACACGCAGCCCAGCAGCGGGGAGAAGTGATGTTTTTCAGCATTCAGGGTGAAGTTTTCAGAGTAGACTAAGAGCTCTGGGTGCTTTAAGAGCTCAGAAGAAGCGCGCCCTGCTCAAGTACAGGGGGACTCAATATTAACACGCCAGGCTTTGACACCCCAGCTGTCCAGCACTTCCTTCATCTCAGTTACTGACAGGTGGACTCTAGCATAGTGTGTAGGCTAAAATCCCACTGGGTTTTCAGGCCGTGTGGATGCACTACTCTTCCATTAAAAAGTCCCTGCAGTTTTCCCCTCCTTTTCCTGCCTATAAGTGACCTTCAGGTTGCAAAGCTGGCTGCACCCAAGTAGTAACAGTCGCCTTGCAAGGCAGGGCAGTGGTTCCTGTGCTCGCTGCCCTCTCTGAAATTTGGCCTTTACTCTGGCTTAACAACAGATGATTGGAAAGCTGCAGAACGGGTGCCATCTCAGCAGCAAATTGCTTTCATGAACTAGGTTACAAAGGCAAATCGGTATTAGCCCACATATCGACCAATTCCTGCAAAAATTACCCAGCTTCCTCAACCTTCTGCTTTACAAAGTAGGCTTTGAACTAAATCCCGTTTCAGCCAGGCCTACAAATAGTAAAAATCAGATCAGCAAAGATATTAGCTGCTCTCTGAAGAAAAGGAAGAAGGTGTCGAGTAAGTTGTCATCTTGCAAGGGTGGCCCGTGAGGTTTAGGCGACTCTGTTTCCTCTTCGCACCTTAAGGCTTTTAGCATGGACTGCCTCTCGCTTCTGCTGTAGGAAATGCAGAATTTGGAGCTATCCTGTTGGGCTCCGCTTCTTAGATTTGTGCCGTAATGAGTAACATTAGCTAGCTGGGGCTTCTACCGTGACTAGGTTCTGGCGCAGTCTCTGAATTATTTACGGAAAAACTAGGATACTGTATCAGAATTTGCATTTCAAAGAATGAAGGGTTTTTTTAAAAAACAAAACAAAAACCAGAAGGGCGAGGGGAGAGGCTGTTGTTTTTGGAGCACTGGTTACTATGCGCTCCTGCGTGGGAGCGCCGGGATGAGATGTGTCGAGGTTCCCGTTCTAGAAGCAGCCCTGGCCCGAGCAATTCGCTCTTCCCTCGCCGATTGGCTTTCCGCAGCGCCAAAAGGCCGCGTTAGCGAGAGGGCACGAGGGGAGGCTCGAGCGAGAGGGCACGAGGGAGGCTGCGAAACGAAGGGAGGCTCCCGGCCAGCTGTTGTGCTAACGCGGACAGCGCACGAGGGTCGTGTTTTGTTCAGCAGACACAGCTGAGGTGTCTGATGTGAGGAAACCTCGATTTTATTGCATCCTAACTCCCCTAGTAATCCACTGGCCTTCCTTTAATGAACTGTTGCTTATTTCTGCCGGATTAGGGTTGATATCTCGCAATAAACAAGGAGATTTTTATATTAATGCTCTGTGCAGCCTATGTAAGCGCACTAATCCTGGGCTTTCATTGTTCTTACCGGCCCAACCTAAACTGTGATGAGCAGCTGTGGTTACAGAGTGGGGGACGGCTTAAGGGATATCCATCCCGCTTGTTTCCAAAGCGGGAGACACAGGCCTGTGGAGCTGGTTGTGGTGCTAGTTAAGGGTTTGTAGGGAAGCGTCTCTGTTCAGCACCCTGCGAACACGCTGTGCGTAGATGTTTTCAAGGGGGGATGACGGATGCTCCTCTCTGCATCGTTCTGTGCTCACAACGGAGGTCTCGTTGTGGGTGCAGTAGGCGCCCGCATGAAGTTCCTTCAGGCTGCTCAATGATAGCAAGGAGAATTTGGCCCCGTTGATCCTTATGGATTTATATCCATGTATAGGCAAAATGTGGCCAAGCAAAGAAACTCTTTGATTTTTATCTGGAATTGTGCGTGCTCAGTTTTGCTCCAGACCAGGCCCTAAGTCTGGCCCACGGCAGTTTTATGTAGGTTCTTTTTTCCCCCCGTTCCTGTTATCCAGCCTCCCTCTCCCTGCTGAGTATACGGGAGCATGGGGACACGCGTTTGCTGAAGCTTGGAATCCGCTCCGAGATGCCAGCAGGGTGGGAAAAAAAACTGTTGTTTTCAAGGAATTTTCCGTGTTTTTCTAATCAAACCACATTGGCTGCCTCTGTTACTTCTGAAAATTTGCAGCCCTACTGAAAATACTTCTATTATGACTTGATTATCACAAAGGTAGGACCTTCCTGGGTGTGTTTTCCTGCACGAAGAACCCAGGCAACAACCCGCTGCAGAGCTGGGCCAGCCTATGGGAATTTAAATGGCCCATCTGTCCCTTAATGAAATCCTTGTATCAGGGCCTCATGCTGAGGATTAAGTTTCCAGCAATTCCTTTGCATCTGCCCAGCAGTAGAACGACTTGGTAAATGAGGACCCGAGTGCTGGCAAACGGCAAAGCCGCCGGTCCCCCAGACAACCGGCTTTTCCTTCAGTGACTAATGGATATCGAGGCCGTTCTTCTGGCTTTGGAGGAGGAGGGGTTAAAAAATGATCAAAAAAAAGATCCCCTGCACGCGGGGGAGCGGGAGGAGGGCGTCCCAGGTGGGTTTGCTGCCCGCTCCGGAGACCTCGGAGTGGGAAGGGACGGGGTCGGAGTGGCCCTTCCTCACCCACTGTGCTTTCTCTCCCTCTACAAAATAAAGAGGAGTCCCCTTTAAAAATAAAAGCAAGTCATTCTCTGCTCTGAACTCAGTCTGCCTGACTCTAACGCCTAAAAATAAAGCAGGAGGAGGGCGGGCGGGCGCCGGGGCTGCGCTCCGCACTGCCCGGCCCCTCCGGCACTGCCGGGCAATGGGGCCGCTGCCCTCGCCCAGCGCACGGCCGCGACGGGGCCAGGAGGCTCAGCGGGCGCGCGCAGGCGTTTGCAGGAGCTTTGCTTTCAAACCCGCACGATTCACAACCGTGGCAGCTTGACCTGTTTCAGAGCTATTTTAGCGGAATCACATTTTTGTAGGATTTTTTTTTTTTTTCTTAAGCATTAACGTTTGGCTAAGTCACTGAGCATCCTGAAGGAATGAGTCAACCTGGAAGCAGGGAGCACTGTCAGCAGTGCTGAGTAACCCTCCTCTGCTGCCGCGTCCCCGTTGGCCCGGGGGCAGCGGTGCTGGGGCTCTGCAGGGGCCCCGTGCGTGAACAACCCCAGGGAAGCGCTGCCTGCGCCCCGGAGCTTCCCTTTATTTTCCTCCCCTTGAAAGACTGAGTGAATCTCAAACCTTAACCCACTTTTAGACCTCTTCAAACGACTGCGTTTCCGAGCTGCCGGCTCCCGCCTCCTGCGTTAAGCGGTGCAGGTTTGCGTAGCGGGGCCAGGGCTGCGGGAACGCGGGCGCGGAGCAGCTGCCCTGGCTGCAGCCCCAGCAGCCGCCCCTCGTCTCGGCCTGCCCTGCGCTCCCCTCCACCGGGCAGCAAAGGGCTGGCTAAGCCAGGACACCAAAACGCCGCGGCGCTCCCGGCATAGAAACGACCTTTGGAGCTGCTTGGTGGCAGAAGGGGTCCCGTTCGTTTTTGCGGACGTATCGAGGTGGAAACCGTCGCTCTTGCTGCAGGGCCCAGCACCGCAGAACCGCGGCCGGCACGAATCCCTTGCGGCGCTTTAGCAGCGTCACCTCTTCCACGGTGTTTTTATTGCAACGTGGTTCAGCCCTTGCAGTCTGGCTCCGGATGGGCGCAGTGAGTCGACGGTCGGTGCCTGGAGGTTCCCGCGTCGCTCCTCCAGTTTGAGTGGCAATCGCTGAACGGGCAGGCTCGACTGGCAGGGAGGGCTAGGCCAAGGAGCAGGCGGGTCCTGGAGCAGGGACGAGGGGCTGGATGGGCATCAGGATGTCTCGGCGGGAGGTTTCCGTCCTGCCCCTTCCTGTCACCCCATCCGCACAGGAAGGCTGCGAGGGAGCACAAAACGGAGCCTGAGCGCCGCCTTTCCTGGCTTTGTTCCTATGTGGAACGGGGTTGCCAGCGAGTGCAGGTGCTGAACTGCGCCCGGGAGGAGCCGTTGTCCCCGATTTGGGAGCCCTGCAGTCCATGGCGTGGGGAGGGGAGAGACAAGAGCCCAGCCCCGGCCGGGAGCGCGAACGGCTGTTGAGCGGAGAGGGTGACCGGGTGAGCGTGCCCAGGTTCCTCCCTGCAATCCCCCTGCTTTGCGCTTTGCTCTCTGTTAGGAAGTGCATCCAGGTGGGCCCGAGGATCCTTCCAGAAGCTGGGAGAGCCCTCCCAGGCCGCCGTTCGCTCGCTGCTTCCTGCGCTAGCGGCTCGTGGCTCTCACCGTGCTGGGCAGAGCGGGGTCCCCGCCGCCCCTTGCCAGCAGCCGGAGCCAGAGGCCTTTCCGAAGGTGCTTCTGGGCACTGACAGCAGGGGACACCAGCCTGGACGCCCCCTCCTCGCGTCAGGGGACAGGAGTCCTGGTCTTGGTGGCTCTTCCCATGCTCTTTTCCCTCCATCCCTCGCGCTCTTCAGGGGCTGCTGCCTCTTTGCAGCTGCCCTCAGTGAGAGCCTGGGGAGACACCGACCCCGCTCTGCGCTGCAGCGCGCGGGGCGGCTCCTTTCGAGGCCCCGGGTCAGGCCGCGTGGTTACTCTCCGTCGTGCGAGGAAAAAAATGGCCCTTTGCTAACCTTAACTTTGCTTGGCAGCTTCCTCGAGGAAGTCGCAGCTTGTGGGTTCCGCGGCCGCGGCGCTGAGGGCTCGCAGGTTCCTCCGAGGTCAAGCAGCAGGCGGTGAATTGGGGAGCAATTCCCGCCTCGGCGCTCCGTAGCTTCCCCAGACCCACCGTGCAGTGCTGGAGCAGGATGGGCCGTCCCCGTGCAGCCTCCCCCCCACGCCAGGAGCCGCAACGTGCGCGAGAAGCAGCCAGCAGTGACCGCGGCTGCTTCGATGACCCGGGACGAGCCCCCCGCTGCAGCAGCCTCGTCGTCTTCTCGCTGATGCAGCTCCAAGCAGGACAGGCAATGGGAACCGTAACCTGCAGGAGAGCCAGAGGAAAATGGGAGGTGTCCGCAGCCCTGTGCACGAAAGCTGGTCCTTCCTGACATCCTATATGAGCCCCTAACAAACACGTAACGACCCTGGCCCGGCCCGGGTGTGCGTCTCTGGAAGGTGAAGCTCGTTCTTGTGGGCACCAGCAGCCCTTTGCTCTGCTCAGTTGGCTGTATATTTTGAATCTTATTAAAAAATCCGTTTGGACCAAACTTCCTGTGTCGTCGGTGGCTGCGCAGGCCCCTTCGTAGCGCACAAGGGGTAGGTGAGTCCTGACTCTGCTCTGTTAACTTCCTTTTACCTTAAGAGACCAGCACAGCTCCCTGTGCCCTCCTGCTCCCGTCGTGAACCGAAAACGGGCTGAGAGCTGCGACCCCAGCCCTCTCCTCCTGCTAGAGGAAATGCAGGTTCCTTTTTGCCCCTTCAAGAGGAATTTGCTTCCCAAGTTTCCTTTTATTGCACAGAGGGGCTGTGACAAGCAGCACAGGTTGGAGTCAATACAGATACTACGAGTGTGAGTGCCTGGTCTCAGTGACCACCACATAGCAGCCTCTCCCCAAGCTCTTCCTTAATTAAGCAGGGCTGAGCGTCCGCCTCCCCCAGAGCTCTGCAGAGCTGCTACGGATGGAAAGTACTTGAATTCAGACTCATTTTTCTGGCTTAATTCCCTGCAGCGAGGTCACCGTGCGCCTGGGCGCCCGTCCATCCCGAGCGTCCTGTGCTGCTGGAGCGGTGACAGTCGTGCGCGATGGAGACGTCCCCGCCGCAGCGCTGGGGACCGTTTTCCTTCCTACGGCAGCACCGTTGCACGTTGCTGCTGGTGGGACGGGCGCTGCTGTCACTCGCAGACCGTGGTCGTCATCTCCAGGCAGGTACCCGCAGCCTCTCTATCTTGGGCTTTTTTGGGTTTGTTTTTTAAGTCCACACTGTTGCTAAACCTGGACTTGCCTCAACTTTCAGCCCCTTGGTCTTGCTCTGCCTTTTCTTGAAGAGGTTTTTGTGAGGCCAGTGGGTGCAGGGCCCGTATTCAGGAGTATTTTAGCGCATGGCGTCACATTAGGGCGTTTCGAACAGAAGTCCCCCCTCACTAACAATCCTCCTCCAAAGGGCATTTTCTCATGGAAAAAAAAATGCCTGAGCTGAAAGGGAAACAGCAGGGCCCTCGGGAGGAGGCGGGAAGCCTCCGGGGAGGCCGGTTCCTTTAGCGCTCGCCTGATCCGGGGCTTTTTCGCCGCTCGGCTCGCATTGTTCCGCGCTCGCAGAATCTTCCCTCGGCACGGGTGACGAATCCTCCTGCACGCGGAGATTTATCGGGCACTTGCGAAGCTCCTTGTACAGCCGGCAAGAGCCGTGCAGTTTCTTCTTTTGGCCACAGCTCCAGGATGTTCAAGGAGCAGGAATAGCTGGGGAATGTGGACGGAATAACGTCCCTTGCTGTTTTCCATAGCCACGTGCCGGGATACACAGCGTGAGGATGTGCCGATAAAGGACAGAAGGGCACGGGATGCCTCTGCATGGTGCTCAGGCTGGATGTGGCCAGAGCTGGGCAAAGTTTGGGCAGTCGCTGCCTTTTCAGCACAAGATACAAACGCGGTGGCACTGAAACACTGCGGAAACGGGTTCTCCTCAACGGCGGAATGGTTGTTTTTTTCAGTATCAAAACTCTGGAGAAACTTTTCATCTAGGAAATAGCAAAACCTTTTGAGACGTATGAAATAAAATATTCTCCTTCATTTCCAGCGCTCCCTTCCTCTGTAACTGAAGGATTTAGAGCAGCTCGACGCACCACTCCTGTTTCGCCTGGTGTTTTCTGCCCCATTTCTGAGGTTGCGGGTTGTCCCTCGCCCTGTCCGCGCTTACCGTCCTCCTACCCGCCCCGGCCCTCCGTGCTGGGGGCTCTGGAGGCCAAGGGCCCCCCCATATCCTGAGCGGCTCCTGAGCTCCCACCCCGGTGCTGCCATCCCCGTCCCGAATGAGGATCGAGACCCAGGAGAAGGGGCCTCCGGAGCCCATCCAGAGGAGGGCAGAGCTGGGCCCCGGCTTCCTAGGAAGCGCTGCCTGTCCCCTGGCCTGGTCCTTTCTCAGGGGGAAATTGTCCCCTGCAGCAGGTCCCTTTCTGAGACCTCCCCGGTGTGATTATCTCGGGAGACAGGAAAATCCACGTGTCCTAATTAAATCCAGTTCATCTGGTAAGCAGCAGTTTCGCACTTGCTACCCAGAGGCTGAGGCGTGCGGGGACGGGAGGCTGTTAAACACGCAAATAAACCGCGAGTGTTTGTGGTTCTGCTTTTGCAGCAGGGAGGTATTTTGGTAACTGTTTATTATGAATCGACACGTGGTCGGGGAGCGACACCGCAACACGAGGCCTGAGTGGAGCCAACGGGGGGCCCGGGCACGGCGAGCACAGGGACACGGCCGGTACCTTGGCTTCCCCGTTCCATCTGCCTGCGGCTTCAAGGTCCTTCCTCTCCCTGCTCAACCCTCCCGTCTAAAAACAGAGAGATTTTTGTGCTCCCTGTAACAAATTCAGGGCTGCGAGTCCATGAGCTGTGCCAGGATAGGAGGTGCCACGCGCGGCGCAGCCTCCCGGCCACCTCCCCGGCCCTGTAGCACCGGCGTGGGCGACTTGCAGGGCCCAGTTCCCTGCTGGGGCTTGGAGCGTCCAGGAAGGAAACGGGAGCTCCACTCCTTCCTATCTGCCTTTCTCACAGACGAACTGTTGATGTTCCCAGCTCTGAATCAGCGGTCACATCCTTTAGGAACGTGCGTCACCACCGCCCGCCTGCCCTCGGCCTCTCAACCTGCGACGCCCCCAGCCTTTCCCAAGGGACCTGAGCATCCCCCAGGAAGCCCCTGGGTGCCGGGCGCGTGGCACAGAGGGACCTGGGCCTGCAAGTCCCCAGGCACACAGATCCCGGGGAGCCCCCAAGCAGTGCGGAGTCAAATCCCCCCCGCCCGGGTCTCCGTGAGCGCCGGGCCGCTAAGACGAGAAGCGAGCGGCCCTGCCCAGCGCCGCTCCTGCTCCGGAGGGCCCTCCTGCCGCCACCGGCACAGGGCCACCCGGCGCTGGAGCCACCCCTGCGCTCCTGGGACCTGGAGGCAGAAAACGGGACGTGAGGAAGGACGTGCCCGGCTGGGAGGCAAAATGGTATTAAAGGGGCGCGAGCAGGACGCGGGGCAGCAAGAGACCTTGCGGAGCCGCAGCAAGGGATGGGGCTGGCCAAGGGTCGCTGCAGCGAGCCGGGCTCATCCTGCTCCCCCATTCGGGGAGAACTCGTCGCATCCTCCCCGGTGCTCCGCACAGCCCAGTGCTGCGGGAAGATGTGAGAGGGGCAGACCCAGCCTCACTCAGGAGAGCCCTGAAAACACTTTCTGTTCCAGGCGCTCCAGCCCTGCTTGTGCTTCCCGCGCGGGGGGGTGTTCGCCGCACATCCCGAGCGCACGATGCGGATTCGCAGCGCCAAGCCCAGGGTCGGGAGGCTCTGCGGGCAGCAGCGCGTGGCGGGGCAGCGTGAGGGTCCCCCCGCGGCGCCCTTGGCCCCCGGACCCGCCCCC
>WBNA01000555.1:131403-165512 GCA_013398345.1 Nothocercus nigrocapillus
GGCGGCCCGCGGGGGCCGGGGTGGAGGGGCCGCGGCGCGGCCCCCCCTCATGTGCCTTCCCCGCTGTCCCCCTCCCTCCCTCTTTGTGCCAGGGGCAGCAGGATGGGAACCAGCCCGCGGCGCAGCCCGAGAAGGTCGGCTGGGTGCGGAAATTTTGCGGGAAGGGCATTTTTCGGGAAATCTGGAAAAACCGCTACGTGGTGCTCAAGGGGGATCAGCTCTACGTCTCGGAGAAGGAGGTAGGTGCTGCTTTCTCGCCCTTCCCCGGCGCCGCGCGGCCTCCCCAGCGGCCGCCTGCGCATCGGAAGAGCAGGGCCGGGGCCGGCCGCTCCCGTCCCGCTGCCCGCAGCCGCCCGTCGTCGCTCCGGGTCAGCCGGGCCCGGCTTGCTGGGCGCCTCTCCCGTGCGGCTCTGCCTGGGAGACGTTTTCCAAGCGCTGGGTGCGGGGAATGATTCGCTGGGTGCGGGGCCGGCGGGGCCGGCTCCTCCTGGACCCCATCCTCCCCCACGGTGCCCGTTCTCCGCCTGCTCCCGCTGGAAGTACCGGTGCCCTCGGAGGGCAATGGTGCTGTGTCCCTGTCCCTTCCGTCCTGGTTCGGTTGTTTTTCCCCCTGACCCACGGGAGGAGCAGGGGAGGTTCCGCCCGGGTTCGGCACCGGGCTGAGGAAGGCGCCGCATCCCGCGCTCGGCGCGGCCGGCGCTGCCGTTTACCGAGGCGGTTGCGTTAGCTGGATGTGCCCGCGGGGTGCTTGGGCTGCCCTCGCGCAGCCTCCGCCGGCCGCCCTGCCCGCACGAGCCCGCGAGCGGCAGCGCCAGGCAGGCCGGAGCTCATCCCGCTGGGAAGCGGCTCCAGGGGCTCTCCCGCTGGCAGGGCTGGCGCGGCGGGACGGGCGCCGGCCGCGGTGTCGGCGCTGCCTCGCAGCACCGGGCGGGCAGGTCGCTCGCGCTGTTTGTGGGGTCTTCAGGAAGGACACGGTGACTTTTCAGGGCCCCTCTCGTGCCGTGACGAGGAAGCCACGCGTGTGTCCGTCCTCCTCGCTCAGCTCCGCGTGAGGAGCGAACTGGAGGCCAGAGGAGCCGCCACGCGGGCGGCCGGGGCCGTGCGCGCCTTGGGGTGCCCCTGTCCTCGTGGGGTGACGAGCAGGAGCTTCCCCTCGGCACGCGCAGGCAGCTGCCCGCAGCGCCCGCAAACGGCCTCCTCAAGTGCCACTTGTCACACAGGGGGGGACGTCGCCTCCTTTGTGTTTTCGCGGAGCAAATTAGCAGCAGGGGGGCAATGGAGCTGCTGGGGGCTGCGCGGCTCCGGCGCGCCGGAGGCTCTCGGATCGCTGCCGGCTGGGGCGGATGCAGCAAGGACAGAATGAGACAGCGGCAGCCGGAGGGCTGAGAAGAGCAAAGTCTTGCGGAAACAGCCCCTGGACAGGAGGAGCCTCAGCCCGGCTCCCGCGGCAGGGGCAGCGATGGGGCAGACCCGGAGCTGACGGCTGCAGCGAGAGATCCAAGCCCTTCCCAGCTATAAATTGGCTTTGCTTCACCAAGGGCAGCGGGGCGATGTGGGGTTAGCAGATGCAGGAGCGGGCCCTGTTGCTTACGTGCCAACGCGCGTATTAACCTTGATGTTCCCTGTCAGCTCCTCTTAAGCTCAGCTGCCGCTCCCGAGGGGACGGCCGGTTGTCCAGTGGCTAAACGGGCGCTGCCGGCCCCTCGCTGGCGGCACGGGAGGGGTGAAACGCCAGAATTGCCGGATCCGGCCCTGCGTCCTGCCATGCGCCAACAGAATGAATCGGAACGAGACATTTATTTATCTTTGCCTGGATTTCTGTCTCTGGAACGCGGGGCTAGCGGGAAGAGGTCTGGCATGCCGCATGCTCCAGGATCCCTCGGGAAAGACGTCACCTCAGGATAGGCAGTGACGGACCCGGAGCAACAACTAGGAGCAGCCAGGCTGCTCCGTGCTTAGTGGCAGTCGGATTTCTGCACAGTTTCCAAAAGCTGAATTTCCACGAGCAGAGGCAAATTAGCAAAATCCCCTCGGGATCTGTACTGATGCCCCTGGGAATCCGCACGCTCGTTTAGTTGCCAGCTAGGAGCTGGCGTGCAGGTCAGAGGCTCCAGGCCTGGCTTATTCATTCTGGTTAGGAGGAAACGGGAACACCGGACACCAGCCTAGGTTCCCTCCCTGACGGCAGACACGGCTGTGCGGAGGGGAACTGTATTTTGCCAGAGCAGCTGATAAAACGCAGACGGAGCTTCCGAGCTGTGACCCTTCCCTAGGGCATCAGCCCCGCCACCTGCTCGAGCGGCCCCACTACCGAGAGCCGGTTGTGCTTCGGACCACGCGCCAAAATGGTACCGCGGCCGCACGGCCCCCGCTGCACGCCGCGAACCTCGGCCAACACCCTCTGTCATTCACACCCGGTCAGCAGCCGGAACGCGGTGCCCGGCGCGGCCGCACGCCGGCTGAGACGCGACGCCGCGCGCCGGGCTCGGCAGGCGCCCTCGTGCCTTCTTGCTATGGCTTTTTGCATTTCTTCTGCTCGCTCCCGGCCGCGCCGGCCCAGCTCCGGGCCCGTTTCGGGTGGTTGTTCCCCATTTTGCAGCCCGGCTTTGTTACCGCTTTGTGCTTGGGGGCAGCCGGCCCGGCGCGGGCACAGCCGGGCTCCCACCGCTTCCTGCCGGGCGTCGCGGCCTTCGTGGGGCTTCCTGGAGCCTCCTGCTCTCCCCTTCGCACGCGAGCGCTCTGCTCCCGCTGCCCTCGCTGCCGCAGCCGCGCAGCTCACGGGCAGCTGGCCGAGCTCCCTCGGCACATCCGTGTCCCTGCCCCTCTGCGCGCACTGGGCCAGGAAGGAGCCCCTACACCCGGCACAGCGCAGGGCTCTTGCTGTACCTGCCACCCCCAGGACTCCCCACGTTCCTTCTTCTAGTGGGTCCCCAGCCTGGCCGCAGCTTTGAGCTGAGCGAGGCACAAGTTCCTTTCCCATGCTGGATGGTTCCCCAGCTCGAGGAAGTGAAACTTTCATCTCGGCTCGAGAGAGGAAGGTGCCGGCCGCTGCCGGCCCCCGCGACAGCCCGTGTTTGGAGTTTCAGCTTTACTGAGCATCTCTGGGTTTCTCGTTATGGATTTTGACCTCCTGTACCGCCTGCAGATACGTTAGACTCGGTGTCGCGTGATTTTCTGTGTGTTCCGCATTTGCTTTCACCGTGGCCCATCTCAATCGGTGGCAAACCCCCGTAAAACAAATCCCCAAGGAAAAGCGCAGCAGGTGCCCTGCGCCACCGCGGCCGCCCCGCGCGAAGGAAGGGGCTGCAGAGCTGCTGCAGGTGACAGCTCAGCAAGTGAGGAAACGGTCTCTGTCCGTGAGCAGAAGTGCAAGGGGCAGGTGGCTTTGACTGTGCTTGGGATCCCCGCCGTGGGGGTGCTATAGGGTCTGCAGGGCCCTGCAGGAGCAAGGGCGGGACAAGGCCTGTGAGGAATGCCGGCGGGCAGCAAAGCCGGCAGCAGCAGGTGCTGGGATTTATGCCCAGCATCCTTTTTATTCCAAGGTTCCCCACAGAGCAAAGGGTGCGGGACCCTCCTGCCGCTGTTGCACAGGAGCCAGCCTAACCTAACGACCCCTGCAAAATACCTCTGAGCTGGACCTGCTGACTTGGGAACTCAGAAATGGGACCCGACGTGGTTCTTTTAGTGCAGATAGACACGTTTCTTAACCAGGTATAAAGGGGCAGCGCGCACGCCATGGGTTGGTGAGTGCCGCGGGAGCACCGCGCTGGCACCAGCGGCCCCCGTCCCCACGCGCGCTTCTGTGCTCCAGAGACAGCCCTTGGGGCTAAAGCCCTGGCACGCGTTAATCCAAGGATTGTAGTGGGGCGGTTGCGCCCCAAGGGCACGGGCCGAGGCAGCGGCACTGCTGCTTTCCACGGAGCCCTGCGGCTGCTCCGCCAGCTCCGTCCCAGCTCCTGCTCGCAGTGCAGGCGCCCAGGGAAGCCCCGGTGACCTATATGAGCAGCCATCTGCAGCCAGACTTGTCCCGGCTGCTGTGTCACAGCTGGGGGCTCACCGGGGATCGGCTTTTCCCGGTGCAAATGAACAGGGCTGAGCGCAGCCGGGATTCTTGGAAAGAGGCGGATTGGAGGATGGTGCTGAGGAGAGAGAAAAGCCGATGAGGAGTATGTGGCGGGATGCACAGACAGTGCATGCACAGAGACGTCCGCGTTTGCTCGGGTGGCTGCCCATGCACAACGGCCTTTGCTCGGAGCAAAAACAAGCAAGAGCTTCTGGGGCTCGAGACCAGTTTGTTCTGCTCCCGCACCCCCACTCTTGGACACAAACTCGGAGGAGAGAGGGAAGAAGGAAAGAGAGGGAACTGCAGTCATTATATAAGGCCAGATCATCAGTTTTTCTGCATCTCTGGCTACAGTGCTGGTTGCAGCATTTTGGTGAGACTCTTGCTTAAATTCTATGGAAAAGGTATAGGAAATACTTTCAGTGTTCCGCACTTTCAAGTCCTTTAAAAAATCCCAGATTTAAGAACTCAACACAGTCTGCTTTTCTGCCACCTAAGTTAATCAGACTCCCCTGCAAATCCCAGCCCATAATGACCCAGGCTGGAGGCAGATTAAGCACAGATTGACATGGATTTGAGCCTGCCACAGTTCCGTCCTTAATGGTTATTGGAAACAAGTTCTCCCCCATCCCCATTCCCTCCGTTCCTCGTGTTTTCCATGGAAATGGTAGGGCTGCCTGGCCCTGAGCGGGGTACGAGGTGAGCACGTTGAAGAGGGAGGAAAGGGAGGCTGCATAAAAACCAGGCGCAGCCGGGCGGGAGACGGGCCGTGCGCTCTCCTCCCACCTTGGCGCAGCCGTAATCTTGAACTGGACGTGCTGCATCCCCCGCCCCGGTCAGCTGCAAGCACAGGCTCCCGTAACACCGGCAGCTTAAAAATAGCAAGTGCTAATCATTATCCCTCGAACTGTTGTCGCGTTGCCTGCGGAAGGGCAACGAGCACCAACGCGCCTGCCCGGTGTGCCCAGCGGGGGAACGCACTTCCTCGCGCAGCCACTGCATGGCCGCCTCCTTTCCTGGCTGCTGCTGCAAATCCCTCTCGTTTGGAGGGTCCATAAAACGTAGAGGAAACCCCTGTTCCCGCTGAGCGTCCGCACAGTCAGGCCCAGCAGCCCTGCAGGTGGCACAGGCTGTTAAGAAACTGGCCTGGGATTCCCAAGGGAACCTCTAGCAAAGCAGGGACTGACCTAAGAGACTGGTATGGGTGCCTTCCGTGGAGGTTTGGCACAACCCTCCAGTGAACACATGAGACCCCAGAGACTCCACAACGCGCCTGGTTTATTCAGACTCCCTATGCAGACAGCTGGGCAGCTCGGAGCTGCAGCCCTGCCACTGCCCACACCCCGTCTCACGTTCGCAAAGCTCTAATTTTGCTTCGTTTTGCAGGTAAAAGATGAGAAAAACATGCAGGAAATGTTTGACCTGAGCGACTATGAGAAATGCGAGGAGCTCAGGAAGTCCAAAAGTAGAAGTAAGAAGAACCACAGCAAATTCACCCTCGCGCACTCCAGGCAGCCGGGGAACACGGTATGCCCTGCCGCACACGCGCTGCTTTAGCCTGGATAATATTTCTTAATATATATGAAGCCCCTGATTGCAGTAACCGAGGGCTGGATGGAGAAGCAGGGTTTCTACTGGGAGGGCATCCTGGCCCCTGGTGCAATAACTAATTAACTAAGAGCAAGGATTTAGTTTGCCCTGACTTCAGAGCAGGGTAGCAGCACCTCTGTCTGGAGCAAGGACAGACAGTTCTCGTGCTGTGGTTCCTGAGGGCTGTACTTGACAGTCGGGCACACGCAGCAGCAGGTTATTTACCCGCCTTTCCTGCCCTGCACTTTGCTGAGAACCCTGTAACTCCACAGAAATGCAGAAAGGGGGAAGAGAAGGGAAAATGGGAGGCAGCTACACTGTTCCCAAGCACCCTGAGCAAGGAGGGCAATGGAGCAAACACTGAGGAAGTCAAAACTATGGAGTATTGGGTTCAAAATACTAAGGATATTTTCAAAATTGCTCTGCCTTCAGCGTGCAGCAGATGCACGGAGGCAGGAAAAACCCAGCTCCTTCTGGAGCGCTCGGCCAGCTCCGGATTGCCAAAGATTGCGGGTGGCGGCAGAGATGCCCGTGCGAGCAGCGGACACGCGGAGCAGCCGCGTCACTATTTGCGGGCACAGAGTCCAGGAGCACGTGTGGGAAGGCACAGGAGGGGAGCGGGGAAATGCGACCGTGAGGGACGTGCGTTTGGGAGGCAGCGTTTCGAGCAGCGGCGGGAGCCGCGGGCTGCTCCGCGCGGCCGGGCTGCTCCGCAGGGCCGGACTGCTCCGCAGGGCCGGGCGCTGCTCCGTGGGCCACTCCTGGAGCAGCAGGAGGGTCAGCTCTGCTCCACAGGCGCCGTCCAAAGGAAGGCAGCTCTGAGGGCCCTGCAGCTTTGCTGCAGGCAGGGGCAGCGTGAGGTCTCTGTGTGTGTTTAGGCACGGGCACTGACCCAAATTTCCTCTTGTAGGCACCAAACCTGATCTTCCTGGCGGTGAGTCCGGAAGAGAAAGAGTCCTGGATTAATGCCCTCAACTCAGCAATCACACGCGCTAAAAACCGCATCCTGGACGAGGTAAGCTCTGAGGGCTGGACCCAGCTGCCACTGCCTCAACTGCAGTCCTGGGTGAATATTTCAGACTGTCGGAAGCAGGAGCAGCCCCTGCAGCTCCTGGCTCTGTCCCCTTGCTGATGGACACAGTGCCAGCAAGGAGCCTCTCCGTTGTGGCCCAGCCTGGCCTTGCACAGGGAGCTTTCCAACAGTTTCCTGGGGCTTTTGCATCTCTCCTCCCGCCCGCTGCTCCTGCCTCAACACGGTTTGCTCCTGTTTACAAGGGAGACTGAAGTGGTGGAACTGAATTAAGGAATTCACTGAAAACCAATACAGTCCTATGCTATCTTCAAAGCAGCCTAATAGCTCGGTACCATCTGTCCAACCCGCCTCAGTCCATGCTGAGCTTTCCCACCCCTCCCTCTGTGAACTGCAAGAGACAGAGATGAGTTCTTACTTCTCTTGTGCTCGTTTCCAGCCCTTTAGCGGAACAAAGGCGGTTACAGGACATTTAAATATTTCAGATCCTTTTCTATGTTCAAGAGTCAAACCAGAAACCTTGAATTCAGCCTTCTCACAGCTGTTTGCCCTTTGTTAAACTCAGAATAGAGTTTTGAGACTAAAATGCACCTGTATTTTTGTCATGACAAGTCAGGTTCTCCATTCAGTGAAAAAACCCCACCAACAATCCTGATTATTTGCCAGGATCAGAGATAGCAGGCACTGGGACCCTGAGGGAGCAGCAGGACAACCAGAGCTGTCAGGTCCGTGTTTCGATCAGGGCACGCATCCCTGCGTGCTGTCCTGCACTTGGAGGAGGACCGGGGCGGGAAGGCTCCGTCCGTGCCGCTGGAGCTGAGGCAGGAAGGGCACTGCAGCGCTGCTTGCGCAGACGCTGACGTGACAGCTACTTCCCACTTTAGCCTGGGCTCTCAGATCCATCTCATGCACGTTCCACTCACCACGACAGGGGCAGCCCGCTGCTCTGACGCTGCTTGTTCTCCCGGACGGCAACACAGGACCTGCAGGGAAGGACAGCCCAGGTCAGCCCTCCTGGGAGAAGCTTTACAGCACGAAGCAACCAAGGCAGCAGCGGGGGCTGCTCGCAGGAGAGTCTGTGCAGGGGAGTGCAGTGAGTTGCACAGGGGGAACACGCTGCCCTCACTGTGCCAGCTCAGGGCTCCCAGCTGTTATCACAACTCTCCTCCTGCTCAGCAAGCACTTGGAATTTTGCGAACAGTGCAGTTATTTCGCCGTGCAAAGCTGTTTTCATTCGCAAGGCCGAAATAATTGCCAACAGCAAATTGCAAAGTGTCAGTGCGGGATTCACTGTTTGCAACCCGAATTTCGGCCCACTTAGGGTTCCTGCTTAATGGTCTTCAACGGATCCTGGCCCATAGGCGTGGGGGGAAGTTCACCCTCAGGCTCATGGCCAGGTCACAGGAGAAAGGGAAACCTGGACGACTAAGCGCTCGGCTATGAGGAACGGCTCCAATTCCCCTTGCTCTCTGGCATTCACGGCCTTTGTCCCCTCTCCAGGTGACTGTCGAAGAGGACAGCTACCTTGCCCACCCAACGCGGGACCGGGCGAAAATCCAGCACTCCCGACGCCCCCCGACACGGGGACACTTGATGGCTGTGGTAGGTATCAGGAATTGCAGACACTTGGTTGGGCCAAATTCCCTTTTATCTATTTCATTTGTAGGTAGGTAAGAAGATCTGCTGGTTTTGAACAGTGAACTGAAAATTGTCAGGGCTCTCCTGAGGCATCAGATGTCACCCTGTGTTCTTGCAGAGCACTGCGCGAGGAACACTTTGGTAAAGCGGCTGTTTGACATCACTCTTCTCCCATGCTGAAAATAAACTGCTCCTTCAGTAGGAGAGCCCTGTGGCTGGGGACCCGGGTGCTGGGTTAGCATGGGGACTTGTCCAAGGCCACGCGGATCCCAGCCAGGACCACGAAAGCAACGCTGCTGGGCCTCTCACCAGGTCCCTCCTATTCCTGGTCCATCCTTGCATCCGGGCACAGCTGACGCATGAGTTTGGCACAGGAGACACTGGGAAGCGGCGTGCAGCCGTCCCCGGGCCCGTGACACATAGCGCTTTCTTCTGTCCCTTCAGGCATCTACCTCAACCTCCGATGGCATGCTGACCCTCGACCTGATCCAGGAGGAAGACGCCTCTCCGGAGGATCACAGCACTTGCGAAGGGAGCTTCCGTGTGGACCTGGACAAGTCCGTGGCTCATCTTACTGCTGGCCGGCACCGCTCAGATTCGGAGAACGTCAAGTCGGAGAAGGGACGGACGGGGAGTCTCCCGAGACGGGAGGTGACCTCATGGGACAGACCAGGGCAGCGCAACGACTCCTTTGACAAAGGGACCATGTACACTCCACAGGTCCCCAAAAAGCTCACGCTCTCCGAGAAGAACAAATGTGCCTCCATGGAAGAAATCCTGTCGCGGCGGGACTCTTCTGCACACCGGGCGGTGCTGAGGAGGGGGCTGGAGGCTCAGTTTGCTTCAGCAGAACCAGAGCAGCTGTCCCGGATACAAGAACTGGTTGCACTAAAACTGGAAAAAACTCAGGAACTGCTGACAGAGGTGAAGGGCTATGGGGAAGGCAAGAGAAAGACCAAGGATTCCACCACCAGCAGCAGCACCACCACCTCTTCATCCTCATCGTCCTCCAAGTCAGACTCTGAAAGGATCCTGCAGGAATCAGAGAGGTTGCTGGGAGAGGCTTCCTCCACCTGGAGCCAAGCCAGGAGAGTGCTGCAGGAGATCAAGGAGTTGAGGGACCTGTACAAACAGTTTGAACTGCAGCAGTCGGACTCGAAACCCAGACAGAGCTCACAGTCTCAGTACAGGAAGAGCATGATGTGAAGGCAAGCCTTGGGTTTGGGAGGGAGGGACATGGGAGGGTGGCCTTTTGGTCATTTTTTAATTATTTACAGTGTTCAAAAGAGTAAAACGGTGCCTGTTCTCACCCAAATTTGCTCCTCAAAGCTTGAACCCTTCTTTTCCTCCATCACCCCCCCTATGAAACAACCCTGTGTTCCAATAAATTGTTTCCATTTATACCTCCTTTTTTAAAAGCACCCTGCGAACTGCATGCCCCGGCTTCTGTCGTGCTTGGAGGACGGAGGGAAGCAGCAGTTCCTGGGAAGCACCCCTGCATGCTGGCAGCAGCACGTGCACAGCCACGCGACCGATGCTCCTGCGCTCTGTAAGCCCTGGCTTTGCTGCTCTGAACTCCGAGCTGTATCCTGCGTTACAGCTCCCTGCCCAGGAGTGCTGTCTTGTCCGCTCACCGTCCTCTCAGAAACAAAATGTATCCGTCCCAGCCCACGCTTGGAAGTCCCCGTTCTCCAGGAACTGTCTTGAAGCTGCTTGGAAGCTCAGGCTGACCTCAAGCTTTATGCAAGTCAGAGCACTCGCTGGACTGCAGCTCGCCGGGCTCCATCCCGGCAGCCCCTGCTGGCGCTCACTGCGCGGCCGCTGTTCTCCCGCTGGCACTGACACCCCGCCAAGGGGCCAGGTATGCAATGTGTGCTCAAGCCAACCCTGTCCGCGCACGGAGGCTTCACAGCCCCACGGCCCGACGCTGGGGCAGGCACTGGCGACACGTCTTCCGTTCTGGGCAAACAGAGGATCGAAGCCTTGAATCTAGCAGAGAGCTGATGGCGGCGGCGGGAGGTTCTGGCTTTTCCGTTTTCCTTCCATTTTTGCTTCTCCCTTCTCTTTGAGGGGGAGGGCAATGGAAAAAGCAGGCTTGTGTGCAAGGGGCAGCGGGAAAGCGGGAGCCGAGGTAGCTTTGGCGGCTCGGAGCCGCTCTCACGCATGCACGCGCCTGGCTTCAGCTGCCACCCGGAGCCCTTGTGGCTCCCCCAAGGCCAGAGCCAGCCCCGCTGGGGTGACAGCGGAGCCCACCCGGGCGCTCCGATACCCCCCGCACTGCAAACAGGAGCTCCGGTTTCACGCCTTTGAGTGGAAAGGCCAGAGAGGAGGGTGTTCAGGAGACTCTCGGGGCTTAGCGTGTACAGGTGCGGTAACAGCTTTGGTGGGGTCTTTGGCTTGGTTTTGTTTTTTAAAGAAACCGAATTCCCTTGCTTACACTGCAAATAATCCATGAAAATATTAAACCCAGCGGAGTTATTTCCTGGTTGGGGTTGACGTTGTCAATTTTAAAAGTTGACCTTCTTTGGAAAGGACCTCAGTTACTTCTGCCTGTGTCTGATCAGCTTTACTGTTCAGGTTCATGTTGTTCATGTATAGTTGCCAGTGCTGCAAAAAAAAAAAAAAAAAAAAAAGCATTTCTGTATTTTTTTAAATTAGTCCTTTCTGCACTTTCCTGTTAGAATTACTAGCAGAAATATTACTGTGGGCACTAAGTTCCTGAAGATCTCATGATTTACAAACCTCAAGTCTGGCCCCTGCAACCATCTTTTACTTGCTCCTGACCCTGGCACAGTTCCTTGCCCACCTTAAAGGACAATTTTGAAAAGGGATCAGTGATTTATCTCCGCTCCCGTCAGAGCTGCACACTACTGCTGTCCAGGGTAGATGTAGATATTTCACCTTTCCAACATTTTAGTTCATTTTTCTCTTACCTTTTCTATCTCTTGAAGGATCTGTTGTGATATGTTGGACGAAAAATGTAATCCCTGGAAGAGATTAAAAAAGAACGCATATGTGAGCTAGTCTGATAACACCCTTCCCATTCAGCTGTCTTCGATCAAAAGGAAAACATGAAAAATATGCAAGTAATTTCCAGATGTGATGATCAGCATTAAAATTAGTCTTGTTTTCAAAACAGAAAAGCTGTTCAAATGCTCTAATTACTTTGGATTGGGATGGGTTAGTGTTGTGACTGGCCTTGGGTGCCAGGCCCTGGCTTTAGGTCAAAACCTAAGCAGAAAAATACACCCAATTCTGACTCCAGAGGGGTCATGAAAAGCTCCCAAAACTTTCTTTAAGCAACTAGGTAAGATGAAAACTTACTGGAAACTCAGACTTTGTTCCCTTAAGAAAGTATCCTTTCTGGCACAGCCTGAGGGAAAGGAGGATTTTAGGAGGAAAAAAACAACTTTCTGAGCAGAAAAATCCTCTGGCCCCAAATACGGAGCAATCCCAGGACAGAAGGATCCCCCACCCTCTCGAACGCCCACTCAGATTCAGTTCTCCTTTTCTTCTTGCATTTCATTTTTGCTCAAAGTTCTCCCCTCTGTCAGTCCCGCTTCGGGGCTCGGAGACACAAAGGCAATTCCGGGCACGAGTGGCACGTGTCGGGAAACATGCCCATCACGGGAGCCTGCCGCTCCTTCCCTTCCCGGCACGGCTTCCCGGGGGAGACCCATGAGGAGGCTACGGCTGGGGCGGCAGGGAAGCGTCCCCAGGGCAGGAAGAGGAGGGTTGAGCTGCTAGCAACATTTTAGTCGCTTTTTAGCCTTATAAAAGCCCGAGCGCACAGTGACGCTGAGCCTGTTTCCTCTTAGTGAGTCGCATTTCAAAGAACTAGGTAGGAATTTTGCTTTTTTTTTTTTTTCTCAAAAAAAGCCAAACTGCAGTAATAAAAATGATTCAGCTGCAATGGCAGTGATTTCTCTAGTCTCTTCTCACCACACGGGCGCCGAGGGATGGAACCTCCTTCCAGCCCTGCTTGCTGACGACCCCGGCAGGCACTGGATGTTTGTGCCAGCGGAACAGGGAGGGATTTAGGAAGCCACAACTGAGCATGGAGATCCAGCTGGGTGGATGTGCAGCGCCCTGAAGTCCCCAAAGGGAATGAATTGTCCTCGAATTGCCCCTGGAACCTCTGCAAGGGTTTCCAGCAGGGTTTGGGGGGAGAGAAAGGGAGACCAGAGAGTTCAGGGGCCTCTTCCTTTTTACCTGACGAGTCCCCAGGGTGACACAGGCCCAGGGACTAGAGCAGCCTGGCGAGAGGCAATTCCCATTCCTGAGGTGCAGCCTGGGGCTCCTGCTCCCCAGGCCAGACCTCATCCAGGCAGTCCCAGTGCAGCAATTCCCTCCTGCTTCCATCAAAGCCTGGAAAACCCAAGCAATGAAAATGAGACCCCAAGCGCCCTAGGAGGACCGTGCAAAGGGAGCCAGGCTCCCTGCTCCCGGGGCACCACGCTGCGGCTGCTGCAGCGATCCTGGCTTCCCAAGCCCCCCGCAGCTTGCTGTTCTTTCCCAAAGCTCCACAGCATTGCCCCAAGAAAAGCAGAAAAATAAATAAGTAGGTAAATAAAGGGGCGGGGTGGGGAAAAAGTTGAAGAATTTGAAGAGCGAGCTGCCTCTCCACTGCCTGGGCCTGGGGGGCACTTCCAAGTGGAAGGGCAGCCACAGGGTCTGGCTGTGCTCCCTGCGGAAAGGCTCAATCCCTGGGTGCTGGGCAGGCCAGCATGGGGATTGGAGCAACAGGTGCCTGGGGAGATGGGTTAAAAGCAGCTGCAAATGCAAGGCAGGAATTAGTGCCAAGACTGCTGGCGGTCGGGGCTCCCGCACGCCGGAGGCTGGCGCTCCCACCGGCAACAGGCGTCGGGTTCAGGAGCGGAGCTATGCAGACACTGAGAACTCCCTTGCACAAAGGAAATTTCCAGGCTGGCTTCATTCTGGAAAATGCTTCCCCGTTTCTCTTTTGGGACATTTCCCAGAGCTTTTGATTTTGGTTTCTGACTCCTTTCTCTACAAGATTATGCAGTGAAGAGCTGCTAACAGCCATGGGGCACGTCCAGCCACCCTCGCCAGGGCGCTGGGAGGGAGGACCAGCCAGGGACACGGCAGGGGCCAGGCTTCCTTGGGACTCCCCGTACCTTTCCCTGCACGTCTGGGAGCTCCCTTAGGAATCAGAAAACAAGCAGGAAGGGGGCTGAGAGCAGTGGGAGCATTTTAGTCAAGCACTGGACAGAAACAGGTCACAACTCCTTCCAAGGTGCTATGTTTCTTGCTGCAACTGCTCAATAGAAGATTTACAAACATGATAGAGTGATAGAGATTTTATCCTTGCTCAGTTGATCAGTTTTTCTTTCAGGCTCATATTTCAGTTTTGCCTTTCCTCTTCTCAAAAAGGGCACGGGCAGCGGGGAGTGGAATGGATTGTTCCTTTCGGAAAAAAAAACTGCACTGATTTTTATGTAAATTGAACCTTTAGTACAAACAGACTCTGGGACATTGCTCCAGTCTGCTGCAGCTCTGTTTACTTTGATTGATTTTAAGGCTGTGATAAAAAAAAATATTTTAAATAAAGGAATATTAAAAAAATGTCTTTGTGAATGAGTTTTGCATAACCAAGCTGAATGACTTTCCGACGAGCAACGTGCTCCAGAGCCAGCGCCTTTGCCTGCGCGCTGCACCATGAGCTGCTCCTCCTCCTCCAAGGCGACGAAGACCGGGGTTGTGCTCAGGGCCCTCTGTCCCTGCTAGAGCAGGGGGCTGGACTAGATGAGCTCTAGAGGTCCCTTCCAACCTCAACCATTCTGGGATTCTGTGAAGCAGGACCTGGCAGAAGGAAGGGGTACGGGTGATCTTCACCAAGACCAAGGCTATGGGGAATGTGCTGGAAAAATGTATATTGCACACACAGAAATGCATTAAACTGCTCCATGGCATGCATGATTTGTAGGCTGGCTCTTGAAGTGTGAGAAATGCCACCACATTTCTTGGTTCATGCTTCAACATCACCTGCACATGCCAATTCTCACAGATTAGTTTCAAAAAAATCACTCCTAAAAATCACAGCGCGAATGAAAACCTGCAGAAGCTCTAGGAGCCGCCTGTAAGATTCCCCCCCCCACCGATGGATTTGCAGCCTCTGCTCTCAGTTTATGAAGCTGGGTCTGAATTTCCTGCCCCTGCTGCAGATTTACAAATCCTGTTTGAGGTCTGCACGTCACCTCGATCCATCTGCACCCCGCAGCTCCCCTTCCCGTCCTGTTCTCGCTCCTGACCCCCTCTCCTTACTTCTTGCCGGCCTTTTTCCAGCCCTGTGCCCATTCCCCGCCGGCCCCTCAGCGGCTCCTGCCCTTGGTGGCAGTTCCGAAAACACTGGCACATTGCTGCGGACACGAATGGAGCTTCAAAGCTGGAGATAGCACAGACGTCGCTTTGTGTCCCATATTGCTTCCGTGGCTCTATCCATGCAGGAATCCTCACACAAAGAGGGCACGCTTGGCCAAGGGAGGAGCAACAAGTCTGCCATTCCCAGAAAGGGCTGCCCATTATGTCAGCTCTGAAGACAAAAACTTGTATAGTTACAAGGATAAAGAACATCCTAGCGGAACCACAGGGAAAGGAGAAACTTCTAGGCTGCTAATGGCTGAGAAATGTCAATTCTGCACAATTCTTCCTTAAAAGCAGGGGCAGGACAGTGAGGAAGGGAAGTGCGGGAGCTCTCAGCAAGGCACGTCAAGGCAGAGCCCGAGCAGAAGGGGGAGAAGAGCAAGGTCCAAAATTGGGTTTCCAGCCTTAGCAGTGCTGAGCTGAGCAGCGCATGGGAACTCTCCTCCCTGCATGACTTATTCGGCAGTCAACAAAGGGGAGCATTTGCAGAGTATTTTCCATAGACACTTTGGATGTAAACAATGGCAAAAACACATTCCTGGTTGTTTTTTTTTTTTTTCCACAGCAAAAGTTGGGGGTTTTGTCAAAGGAGGCAAATCCCAAGTATTCCAGCTTGGGCTCCCCTGCACCCAGCTCTGCCCTCAGGGTTGTTCGGGGCAGGCTCAGAGCTAGGGCAAAGACATCATTTTCACACTCTCCTCATGCTTCTCGAGAAGCACAAGGATGACACAAGAACCGCCTGCTCACGCGGCTCCTGCTTCAAGCTCTTCTATCTTATTAGTCAAAGCTAAAAAAAGCAGTAAATACCCTTCTTGCGGGCCTGCTGCACATGTGCTCCTGCCAGCCTTGCTCCGAGTGGGAGGGAAAATCAGGAATGTGACGGTCTCGCTTTGGCTAAAAATGTCGAGACTGTCTGGCCACCGTTTGGGTGACACTTCTGAGGCAGCTGCCACCGTGGTTGTCACTGATGACTGGACGTTGTCTCCACGTCTAAAATGTAGCAGCTCCTAGTGAAAGCCGGGGCTGCTGGTGCCGCTGAGGGCTTCAGGGAAGCCAGCAGCATGCCCTGGGACTTCGGTTCCTAGGTTGCTGTTGCCCTTCAGAGTCAGTAACTCAAAACCAATACAACAGGCCAGAGAGAGTGGCAGAACGTCTGAATTACCCCAAAGCCACTCTAAAGCTGCTGAATTAAGAGGCTTCTGCTGGCTACAAATAGAATTTATGGACACCCAAAGGCTACTCGTACACTGCTCCCGTGATGTAAAGGACTTTGGCATAAAGCGGAATTAGGCTCATGGTGTTTAAGTAGCCATGTTGCACATCCTGAAATCGTAGCTTACAAAAGCAGTTTTGCAGGAATAAAATTTTCGTGGATAAGGTCATTCTTCCAGCAGCTTCCAGGACTGTCATCTTCCACTGCATTAGAGAGAAAAAAAAAAAAAACAAAACTCCCCCAAACTAAGCATGAAACTGTGACTCACGCCAGAGGGTTCTCAGTCTAGCTGGGTGGGTGGATAAACGCAGGTTTCTGATACGGCTGCCTAATCCTGCTGTGCAGAAGTATTCCTCACTTACTGGTGAGGAAAATTGTGCAGAAGGGGTTTTGTTTGTTTTTTTTCTTCCTAATAAGGCAAATGTCTTGAAAAGATAAGGCGAGAAGCTCTATTTCTGGGCATCTGCAGGAGGTGGAGAGCTATACAGCCTGTGTTATCCCAAGGGTGCTGGTAAAATCTGGTTGACTATGTGCAGAATAGTCAGAATAAAGGCAGGTTGATGCGAATTCTGCCGTGCACTTCAGGCTGCTGCTGGAGGTGGTGACAGGTTCTCCTGGCCACTTGTGTCACCAGCTCTGGACGAGTATCCAGCACCCTGTGCGCTGCAACACTTCTACCCTGGGGGCACTGGATTCATGGGAATCTCCGAACACGCAAAATGTCCTTTTTTGCCATTGATTATAGTGAGGTCATTATGGTAGAGATCTTGTAAAATACCCAAAATTAAGTAGGGTGAATTATGACTCGAAATGGAGAAAGGGATTCTGCCAATCGCTAGAGTGGGATCACACAGAGACACCCTGGGGGAGGACGTGTCTGCACGACAAACGTTTCTGAGAGCAAGAAAAGGTGGATTGAGCGTTGCCTCCTTGGAGTGACTTCCAGGGATTTACCGCGTGTTAAATGCATGAGAATGGGCAAGTACCCGCCACGAAGAGAAGCTCTCAATGCTCACACTAACCTCACTTACAAAGACATTCCATTTTGCAATAAATTTTGTGAAAAGCTTAGATTGTTTAAAAAACCCTGCAATGTACAAAATGGGCAGTTTGGATTTCTGCAAATCTCCTGCTTCAAGGAAAGTTACTCTATAGTAACCATTTAAGACTACATTTATCTTGAATTTGTCAAGTCTTTCTGATTTGTTATCAATAGGGGTCTCTTACTAATGGAGAGCACCACAGTCCTTTTATCTACTAAAAATCCTTCTTGGAGTACTGAAGTACTGAAACCTTCTTCGGAGTCCCGAGCGAGAAAGAAAAAAATAGAAAATAGTTTGACCTACTTTAAAGGAATAATTATTGACTTCACAAGTTCCAACCAGTTTTTCAAATTAAAGCAGATAACACTTTGAGCTTAGCAAGAACAGACTCACTTCCCCTAAAAGAAAAAAAAAGGAAAAAAGAAAAAAAAATCTTACTAGAGGTCACATATACATGTGTGAGCATACAGTGATCATATGCAAACGTATTCCTAGAATATGTAAGTAGAGATGTGTGTGCATGCCTGCATCTCTTTAGGAAGCATTTATATATATATGTTTTATGGTGCCTGGCAGTGGGGAATCTCCCAAGTTCTGCAGGCATTCCGTACGGGGAGATGTGCGCCAGGAGAAGGGAAGAAGATCAGAAGCAAAGCAGAACTAATTCATCTCCTGATTATTCTGCCATTACTGGGCTGAGCTTTTAGCAGTGAGCTTGGCTGTTTCATTACACCGCAGGTAATTGAAAGTGGCAGTGATTGGGTTAGGATCACATTTTTGCCAATATTTCATGTGCAAATGTAGGAAAAGCATTGTTCAGTCCAGTTTATTTTTATACATTGTCTGTCATGCGAGGGAAAGAGAGCAGAGAGAGAACTTAATACAGCAGCTTACAGCCAAGGCAGCAGTAAGGAATAACGTGTATCCATACAGACTAGCTGTAATAAAGAGCCATTATGGGCTGCCGGGAAAGGGAGTGACACAACAGCTAAGAGAACCTCTGAAGGCTTTAAATCCAAACTAAAAAGCCAGCCTGGTGCTCAGATAAGGCTTCTGTGTGACAATGAGGACCTCCTAACTTCTTACATGCTTCCTGTATAAGATAAGTTAGAGCCTGGCCTAGACCCCGCAGCAGGGAGATTCCTCTCTCTTGCAGAACTGCTGGCCTTAATCACCAAATCTTACGATATTCTCGGCAGAAGTTGCCACTGCCTCAATACGTTGTCACCACTGTGGGGACTCTCGAGAAGTCAAGGGTGACACAGTCCTCCTGGGAATAAGGGAGCCAACCACAGTCATGACCAAATCACTGCACCGGCTTCGTGGAAAACGGTGCATCAACAGCACACGCTCCTTGATGCTTTAGGAGCTCTGCTGAGAAATATTTGTTAAACATTTCTGTTTCTTTTCTGCATAATTATGAACAAGATTAGTGTTTCCAACTATTAAAGGCCTTGGACCGTTACTAGGATTTCTTTTCTCTAATGGCAATTTTAAAAATACTTTATCCTACCCTCCAAACTGTCAGTCAGCCATTCCTGTCTTAAGCTGCCTTTTTTTCCCTTCTGCATTTTGTGCACTTCATAAAACTAATTGATACTAATTGCTGCCTGCCCCTTCATCTCCATGTTTCCATTTTGACATATTGCTCTTTTGTTCTAATTGCCATATCTGTGCCAGACACTCTCCTGTATGAGGAACCGTGGCTCTTTGGTCGCTTGATACTGTCTTTTTAAAACTCATCCGTGTTAATTTGTGCCTTTCCCTGTGAAATCGTTTGCCTCGTCTTTGGGAAGCCAGCACTGCAGCACAGCGCGCAGTGCAGCGCGACGGGCTGGGACAACCCTCCGTTTGCCTGTACCAAGCGTAATCAGGTCACGATCGCTAAGCAACAGCCACGTCTCCGGCCAAAGCGCGGCAGGGATTGGCTGTGCCGCGCGCGGCAGTGGCACCGCCCTGTCACTTTGTCACCGTGACACGGTTCCCGAGGCTGCGCTCATCGACACCACAGCTCGGGCTGATCGCTGCGCCACGTGTAAAACCCATGCCAAGCTGGGTGTAAGAAGCCCCTTCCGGGCTTCTCTTCTCTCCGGGCCCCTTTCCTGAGCAGATGCAGACCCTTCCTCTCTCCCAGCTACCAGGCCACGCTGCGGACACACTCCTTCGTTTCCTCGTTCTTTCCTTTCATCCCTTTCATCCTCTTGCTTTACCCCTGGAGCTGACCGGGGGGGATCCTGGATTTTTTGCACCTCCTTCCCAAGTCTGCTCTGGATCACAGAGCAAAGCCATTCTGCAACTGCCAGGAAACAGCAGCTGGAATATTTAGAAAAGCAAACTGATGAAAAAGCTGAAACGATATAGATACATAATATATGTATAGATATATGTTTCAGGAAGAGCAACACTAAAATGCCTAGTGGAAACCATTAAAAAAACAGCCCTGACAGGCTGGTAAGCCTGGCTCCAGCCTCCAGCGCCTGCTTTCCGGAACCAGGCCACGCGGTGCAGCTCGTGCTAAGCATGTTCAGCACGAAGCAGGGAGCATTTCACAAGAGCTCCCAGTCCTTGGAGCAAAACCAAACTCCAGAAACGCAGCTCCCAGTCAGGAGCTCCTCAGTTATTAACTCCCTGGTAACTTTGCCCACGAAACTTGATCTTGGTGTCTGTTTTCCCTGTCCATATGAAGCTAATAGTCCCTCGTCCACCAAAAAAGGATGTGGGGGGATTGATGCAGAAGCAGTCCAAGGCACTGCATGTTGTTTTTCAAAGCACAACAGTTAACTGGAAAAGCTGCTCTTGGGAGTTACTAATAAGCCCCCGAGCTCCCTTCACGCTGCAACTCTGGGCATCCTTCCCTGCCCTGGGCTCTGAGGTGGGGTCTGACTCTGCTGCTGCTTAACGGGACCTCTGGTACAGAACGGGTTGCGGATTCCTGCTGCGGGGAACACTTGCTTTGGAAATGCTTGGAACAGCAGAGCACAAGAAAAGCAAATAAGCTGTACGTTCAGATATACCTGTTTTGACTTTGTAGAATGTCTGTGAGGGATTGCAAACCTACAGCGAGCCTTCCACTGTATTAATTTTTCATCTTTAAAATACTCTATTGCGTCCTTTTCAAAATCCACCTGCTCAGAGGAAGTTTTTATTTTTTAAATCTTGTTTAATTTGCTGAATGTTTGGGAGAGGTTAGACAAGTCAAAGCTCAGCTGGAGATCTGACCTCACGACACTAGTGGCTTGGGAGTTCTGCATATGACTACTGCTCTTTCCCAAAAGAGACTTGTATTTCTAGAACTCCTTCCCTGCAGGCTGATGGAGAGGAGACTTTCCATAGCTCTGTGGTGAGAATAAAGAGCTCATAGAAGCATCCTAGGCAGACAGAGGGTATTATTCAGAGCTGTAAGAATTAATGGCTTTACAGTATGATACTAAACAGCATGCAAAGGACTGGCATTGATTGGAAGCATCCAGTGGAGACGTGGACATGATTATTTAAAGGACTAACTCTAGACAGATGGACTTAGTCATGGCAATTGCATAGCATAACTATTTAAAGAGAAAAAAAATGCAAATGCCCTAGAAGGGAATTATTGTTTAGAAGCGGGCAAGCAGCCTTTGGCTATTAGGTAACAGGCTGTTTCTTTCTGTTCAAGGAGCGCGTAAGTAGTAGTATGTTTAACATTTCTCTCTCAAAACCCGCTCACCTTGCGCTGTCTGCCGACCTCAGCACCCTAGGCAGGTTGGCAGGGAGAAGTGAGAACTTGGGTTGGGCAGTGCCTTTGTCCTCCTGCCCGTGACAGCCACGTGATATAAAGATACTCCCCTTGGCCACCGTATCAGACACCGCAGATCCGGTGGGAAGGGCAAAGCAGGGGCAGCAGGGAGAGAAACAGCAGAGTCAGGCAGTGAATCCCGCAGCTCAGAGATGGCTCTGCACCTTCTCCCACCCCAGACGTGGAAATCCAGCTCAGGAGCAGATGGCTCTGCTAGATTCTTCTGTGTATCTCTGAATTAATTAATGGGCTGAGGAAGTCACGATTTGAATTCAAAAGCTTTTCAGCAACCATTAAAGCCCTGTGGCTAACGACAAAAAAAAAAAAAAAAAAAAAAAAAGGGAAGGACAGCGTCAGAACCAGGAACATCTTCCTTTCTTCTTTAAGCTCTTGATCCTTAAGCACATATGTAGTTGTGGAGACAGAACACAGAGCAAGAAACCTGGGCACCCCAAGCCTAACCCAGCCGGGCAGTGCCTGGGGCTTCCTTCATCTCTACCACAGTCTTAACAATTCCTGTTTAGTGCCCAGCACCGCAATGCCCAAACAGGTCTTGGCAGGGAGAAAAATCCTGACAATGCCAAAAGTGTGGATGGCCTGAGCAAGCGTGTGAGACGAAGGAGGACTAGCCTCGCCTGAAGGTCAGCACCAGCCATGGGGAACCAAGGCTCGTTTCTTTGCTGTTTATGCTGTACCATAAGCAAGTCCCTCGATCTCTTCAGAACAGCCTCCCACTTGCCGAGAGCCGTGTGTTCTTCCCCCCAGCCCACTTGCTGCTATATATAATTGCAGTTCATCTGCCTTCTCTGCAGCCCAATCTGGGAGCCAAGCTCCCCAGCAATCTAGAGATCGCGTTCAACAGCACTAAGGTTCTTGTCAGAGGATGGGCTCAATTTCTGTTCCTTGTTGTTTGCCTTCTGAGCCTTCATAGGTCATGGGTCAACCCTAAAGATTTTTAAGATTTATGTCTGTTAGCAGGAAAAGTCTTTCAGATTTATAATGCAAAGCAGGATTTTCATACATCCCACCGATACTGCCAACAGTAGCAAGATTCACAATAAGATCCCAAGAGTTAGCAAGTTAACCTAAACCTTTGAGGCTCTTCATAGAATCATTAAGGTTGGAAGGGACCTTTAGAGATCATCTAATCCAACCTCCTTGCACACACAAGGTCACCTAGAGCATGTGGCACAGGATCGCGTCCAAGCGCAAGCGTCCACCTCACTGTCCACTCATCTAACCTATGCTTCTGGAGCTTGCCCAGCAGAATGTTGTGAGGGACCGTGTCAAAAGCCTTGCTGAACTCCAGATAGATGACATCCACTGTTCTCCCCTTATCTATCCAGCCAGTCATTCCATCATAGAAGGCTACCAGGTTAGTCAAGCATGATTTGCCCTTGGTGAATCCATGCTGACTGCTCTTGAGCTCCTTCTTATCCTCCGCATGTTTGGAGACAACAGCCAGGAGGAGCTGTTCCATCACCTTTCCAGGGACGGAGGTGAGGCTGACTGCCCTGCAGTTGCCTGGGTCCCCCTTCTTGCCATTTTTGAAGACCAGTGTGACATTGGCTTTCTTCCAGTCCTCTGGCACCTCCCTCGTTCTTCAGGACCTTTCGAACATGGTGGAGAGCGTGTTAGCAATAACATCCGCCAGCTCACGCAACACTCTCAGGTGCATCCCATCAGGGCCCGTGGATTTGTAGACGTCAAGTTTCCCTAAGTGCTCTCTGACCCAATCTTCCTCTACCCAGGGCAAGTCTTGCTCTCTCCAGGCACCTTCCCTTGTCCCTAGGGTCTGGGATTCCAGAGGGCTGCCCTTGGTAATCACTGAAGCAAAGAAGGCGTTCAGCAACTCTGCCTTTCTTTCGTAAACAGGGCACCCCGCCTCGTTCACCAGAGGGCCCACATTTTCCCTCATCTTCCTTTTGCCATTGATATATTTGAAAAAACTCTTCTTGTTATTTTTAACATCCCTTGCCAGATTTAATTCCAATTGTGCCTTAGCTTTCCTTGTCGCATCCCTGCATTCCCTGACAACATTCCTATATTCCTCCCAAGAAGCCTGTCCTTTTTTCCGCTTTCTGTCTACTGCCTTTCTCTGTTTGAGTGTTACCAGCAGCTCCTTGTTCATCTACACAGGCCTCCTGCCTCCCCTGCCTGACTTCTTACTCAAAGGGATGCACTGCTCCTGAGCATGGAGGTCTCTTAAATGGTCTCTTTACTTTCTCCATCCAGCAGCTGTTGATCCAAATAACATTTGTGACACACCAGAAAATAACAAGTTGTATTTTCAGTATTCTCCTCTGTGACTATTGTGAGGCTCTTTCTCAGTTCTGTTTTGCGTTGCTGCCTGCCTGAAGCCGAAGGGAGCCGCTAAGAAGCTGCTCGTGATCTGAGGAGAAGAGGTAGAACCTTTTATTAACAGGGAAACTGCGTCGTAGACCTGGGAAGTGTCTTCCCTGGCACTCTGGAGCAAAGCTGGGGCAGAAGAAGCACCACACGTGCTCACTCATACCGTGGTCTCCAGCTCCTGCTCAGTTAGACTCAAACTCTTCAAAACACCCAGACGAACTCTAGCCAACTAGAGGTGGAGCCAAACAGCTTGCAGAGCAAGAGCCTGAGTCTCCTACATTTAAGTAAACTGGAGCATCTGCTGCATGGCACGGAGCTGATTATGCCTTGACACAACAAATGTGGGTGATAGCTCAAATGGATACATCAAAAACAACAACAAAAAAAGCATCATTTCTCAATGGTTCTTCCCTGCTAATCCATTCAACTCTCAAGTGACCCACATTTTTTGCTCTGTGTAGCTTTTCTCAGTCTCTCAGACAGCTTGTGACCTTCTTATTTCTCTTCTTTTGGTTTTAGAAACGCCACTGTCTATATTTTAAGATATCTTAAAAACAACTTCCCTTTTTATAGTGCTTTCTGTACATCCCTTTCCATCCCTTTCTTACTCTTAACAGCTTAGAAATACTTCCATTACTAAGAAAAATTGTCTAGCTTAAATAATTTCTGTTTGCTAAGAACAATATTCATGAACCCAGAAGATATGAAAAAAAGAGATTTGGTCTTAGGAAATTCTCACTATACAGAAATTCTTATAATTTCAGAGGAACCTTAATAACTTCTTAGGGAAGTCTGTGTTTATTGAAGTTTGTGAAATAGGCCCATGTTTTGGGCAGTCTTGAGCTATGAAAGGGAACCAGAGTTACCTTCAAATAGAGAAGTGCAGTTTAGCGACCAGGAGGAGGAGGGGGAGAGGGACAAAGGCTCTGAGCACAGAACTGCTGCTCAGGGGCTGACTCTGCCAGCTCCCCAGTGCGTGACTGGGAATGAATCACTTCACTGTGTGCCACTTACCCCCATGCAAAGGGCAAGTATGAAGTCCCTCTTCTCAAAATAGGAAGAAGCTGCAATGTTCGTGTGATTCACTGCAGGTGCGATTTGCATCCTCACATGCCCCGTGACAGTAAATCCAGCACAGAGGAAGCTGAAGCCTTCACGCAGTAAAGGGTTACAGGAGAGGAGCGGGTGCAGCAAGAATTAACCATTGGTGAGAAGGGTTGCAATGGATTATCTGGCAAAAAAGAAAAAATAAAAGTCCCAAGGAACTTCCCTTTTCATTTGAAATGAAAATAAAAAACAGAGGTGTCAATTTAGAACAAGAGAGTAGAAAGGAGATTCTGCAAATTGGAACAGACCAGGTGCTTGCTACAGGGTAGAGCGATAAGGGTGCAGATAGAAAGGAACTGGATAAGGATAGTGAACATATTTACAGCCATCTGGCACCCTGTAATTATCCAAATGATGAGGCTGCCCGAGTGCTCACCAAAACATGGAGAGTGAGCGAAGGAAGGAGTTTGTTTGGGCAGAGGATCTTGAGTGCTTCATGGTTTCAACGTATGTTTTTTTGGAAATGTTTTATATCACTTACAAGATTATTTATATTACTGGAGATGTAGGAAAATTATACCAAAAGAAAATGGAGGGGGTATTCCTTCTGAAGTTTTCCTTCCAGTTTTCCAAAGACCAAGCCACAGGAAAGAGAAGTTATGTTTTCTCAGGAGACAACAGTCCAGGATGGACTGACTAGCAGATGAAGAGTCAGGAAAGCTGGACTCATTCTCACCTGTGCCACTATAGTTCTAGTCTCATTCTTTTGTTACAGTCTCATTCAGCTGGGAGTTAAAGTTTGCTGCACAAATCATTCATTCTCGCATGGTATAAAGCAAGGTTCTGGACTTAAAATAGGACATTTGTGACTGTTCGCATACGGCAGCAGATCCCAAGCAAGAAGCTGTATCCCCTAAATAACATGGAGTTTTCCTTCTTGATAAGGAGAAAACCTGCACCTTTCCCATCACACAGTGCTAGGCCACATTAAACCAGCACAGTGCTTTCCCTGTCAGAGGTATTTTATTGTCAGGGAATCTAATCTCAAAAGCTTCTGCTTCTGCTCCTTGAGATAAGACTCACCAAAATGAACAGGAAGATGACTTAGCCAGTTGTAAACAAACATAGAAACAAGAATTGGAGTCCAATATCCAGCATAGAAATAAAACACGACCAATAGCTATATAGGGCTAAATTGCTCTAATAGAAGAAGAACAGGCCTGAAAAAAAAACATCTTACAATCAAGAAGGCGGCCATTTACTTTGGCAAGAAAACCAGAGATCATCACTTTTTTTTTTTTTTTTGAATGAGATGTCAAACCACAGCTTTGATCTGCTTCCGATCATTAAACTTCCCAAGGTGCCTACTGTAAGAAGAGGCATTACAGATTTTGTGTTCTGACAGTGTCAGACTGCTGTTTTTTTTGCATTTTCGATCTTTGGTTTCTTCCAATACTTAAAGAAAGTACTTGTCACTTTTCTGCTGGGCTGTTTTTCATATTTCTAGTGAGCCATAAGAGCTTCTATAGAGCATTTCCTGTCTCAGAGACTGCTCCCTGTCATTATATCCATTTGTGCTGGATTTCTCCTTCTTTTTTAAGTATATTTGTATAGTTTGAATAAGTCCTGTGTTGCAATTCAGGTCTGTTGCTTTGTTTCCTACCATTTCTGTTTCAGTTCCATTTCTGTCTTCTGGCTACTTTTCCTTCTTCTTTTTTTTTTTGGTCATTTATGGGATGCTGCCAGAAATGTTAAGCCAAAGCATTTCTATTTCCTCAATTTTGACTTGATCTTTTTCCCTCATTGTTAAAACACAATCCTTTTCATTCTTCATTCATTCTGTTCAATGAATTCTTCATTCATTCAAACTTTCTGCCCAGTCGGTAGGTTTTGGTATGCTCTTCCACACAGAAAATATCAGATATAATTAGATTACGTTACCTTCTTTTGCTATAATGTCTCCTAAGAAACTGATACTTGTTAAGCCGTAATTTAGCAGCATTTTTGGTTAACAAGCCGATCGATATTATCCGTGTCTACAACTTCCTGTCAATATGTCTGCATCTACATGTTGCCCCTTTTTTACACTCATATATTACAAGCCTCTGCATTCTCTGGCTATACAGTACTGGCCAAAAAAGTTCTGGTTTGCAAGCAGAGTTTCCAAGTGCTGTAGTAACATAAAGAATAGATTTTCTGATTATCGTTTGGCCTAAGCAGAAATATCAACTTCTCTCCACTGGTACTAAAAGAAAAAAAAATAAAAATAAATCCCAGGAACCTCACGTACTAAACCAATTCACACCAGATGAGGCGTTTTTTTTGCAGTTGTATGAGATCAGGAAACTAGGTAGTGGAGGGAAGAAATGAAAACAACAGAACACCTTTGAAAGAAAAGTACTGCTATGGAGTATTTGAATTAACAAACCAAAATGACATTTGTAGAAGGTGGAAAAAGCATTAGACCCACACCGCTTCCTATAGCTCTGCAGCATATTGCACCAGGATCAACAGGACAGGGAATCCCCTAGGTTTTCCCGGCTTGTTTTTTATATTTATCACAAAGCATACCTGGGAATTGCATGGGGTCCCCTTTAATACAGAGCTGAACATTTGTGTAACAAATAAAGCATCCCCAAACCATTAACGCATGAGTAACGTCCCACATGATGCCAGGAAGAGCTCTTACCCTTTCAAGGGCAAGCTAAATGAAACATCCGTGCAAAAATAACAGTATTTTCCAGTCTTCTTTTTTTTTCTATTCAAGCTGTGAAATCCTGAAGTTAAATCATATCTAACATAGCCATCTTAAATATTTTAGACACACATAGAAGAAAGATCAATACTTTTTACACTAGATTCTGACTTCTCTCTTCTGATGGGGCTGAATTTTAGTTACCTAAGAGGCAAATTCTGATACAGCATTGTACATTTACTGTACTGCTGAAAATATGGGGGGGGTCTCAGTGATACATCAGATTTAAATACGAGGGACCTGCAACTAAATCTTTTGGACAGTTCATTTGGTGGAATGATTTCAGGAGGAAAGGCAAACTTTCTTTTTTTTTTCTTTTCTTTTTTTTTGGTGCATGTGTGAGAAATTCGTAGTACTAATTTCACAAAGCTAATGCCTACCAGACAATGTAGTACAAGATCCTCCAGGCTGCTGCATGAATAAGGTCTTTGAGGACCCGCACAGTGCCCGGCTTGTTCGCAGAGGGGGTTGTCTGGTGGCTAACCTCTCGGCTGGCAAGAAGGATGGACACCGGAGCAAGTGACATTTGTCTGTCAGCTTAAAAAGAGGAGAACCGTCCTCACAGCTGCTCCTTTCTGCACTTCTTATTATGCACTTTCATGGCATCTGATAACAGAGATGAAGATACATGAGATTCTTTAGAATGAAAAAAAGCAGACCTTGATGATCTCAGCTATCAGAGTGCCTCTCAAAAGGTAACTCTGGCCAGCTTGGGGTTTTCTAGCACATCTATCCTCCGTATTCTCAAAATATTAACGTGTTAACAAGTAAGTCTTCTCCCCTGCCCTGAATAGATAGATATTCCTGAAGTGACTCAAGCAGGAATACGTGTTTTTTAGAAGGCACCCTTCTGCTGTTGTTCCATAATGAGTGGGAAAATAATTACCTGTTATTTATAAAACTTGGATGTTGTAAATAGAGAGCCTACAGGTGAGGTGTTGTACAAGTTACACATACTGCGTTCTGAGAAACCTAACCATTTCTTATACCAAGTTCTTAAGTATCATCAGAGACAGAAGCATGTTATTAATTTCACTGCATTCTCAACCTTAGAATACCAAGTTTAATTAAATGAATGTAGCTAAAAAGTCCAGAACTTTCTGAAATAAGACATTTTAAAGCATTAATTAGGCTTCTTTACAGTTAGGAAGTAGCTTGAGGATAAGGAATTTGGGATTCCTTCCTCCCCAAAATACAGAACGCACTAGCAGTTACACTTTTGTGTAGATATTGCCCTCTAGTGCTTGTTCTCCACAAACTAAGGGCCAGCTCCCCGTTAATGCGCCCGCAAGTTTAAATGCAGAATCAGTAACAGATGGTTAAAGAAATATGTATCACTGCCAAGAGATACGCATGCAACCAAATTGTTATGACTTCTCCTTCCTCCGTCTCCCTCCCTATTTACTCACTGATTAATTAGAAACTAATGCTGATGCTGTAATAGCACCTCAGCGGTTTAACTAGTTGCCAGAACAGCTGGTTTTCCTGAGCCCTGGATGGACGTGTGTGCACGCGCTGCTGGGGGATACCCACGAGCACAGGAGCAGCACAGGGCGACAGGGTGGCACGGCAAGCAGCGTGGGACACTGCAACGTGCCACCATTCCAGGCAGCTGCCAGACGAGGTCACTCCAGAACAAGACAAGGGAGCTTCTTCCTCTGGGCCTCCTCTTGCTTGTTCACACAAGCAACAAGACTAACTTTTCTTGAATAGGGTTTGAAGTGTCCCAGGACAATAATAAACTTTCTGTCTTGCCCTTCCAGAACACAGCCCTCCTATGTCTCTTTTGACAGCTGCCAATGTGAGGTACCCAGAAGCGACTCTGACTACAGAAGTGATGACCAGGTAGTATCAATACACAACTCATAATGACATTTTTTTTTTTCCAAGTAAGTTTTCTTACCAGAACTGGGCAATACAACTGGAACTGGTGTTTGTATTTCCATATCTATGCATGCTTGTATTCATCTGCTCCAGTCAGAGGAAACGTGCTGCCCTCTGGGCACTGCTGCTCCTATATTTACCCATCCATATGGATATTTGTGGAGCTGATTCCAGCCATTGTGAACAGCTGGGGAAAAAAAACAGAAAACTTTGTAGCTGAATGAGTGTACTTTGTGCGTTCTTTGCAGTGCCTTTTATAATTATGCCATATTAGAAACATCTGAGGGACAGCAATTTACCCAAAGCTCATGCTGCTGTGGCATACATCCTAGGATAAGTATTTTTTAAATAATAACCCCAGATAAATGCTATTGCTTGTAAAACCAAATCATGTTTCAACAAGTATATTTGTGTTCACTTTCTTAACGCAAGCCTCAGTACTTAGCTGGTTTTAAAATTTCATGCTTCACCCATGAAAACTCCCCTGCTTCGAAAAAGATAAATAAATGAGTACAACTGTACCAGTAACCATCAAGTATATTCTAATATTTATGGGCAGATTCAGCAAACCACTTAAACAGGTCCTTAAATTTTCAAAACAGAGTATTAATTTTGAACTATTCATATTAGAAGAGTATTAATCATGCAATTAATGACTTCTCAGTTGAACTCCTTGTGTGGCCCTCACAAAAACTTGTTCCATTCACACAGGTAGCTGGTGCAGCTTCTGCTGGCTGAGGATAAAGAGAACATCTGTTGCTTCCCTTATCTACTTTTCCCCTTTTTAAAATACACTTTTCTTCTACACAGCAAACAGTATTTGCAAGAATTTTGCACATAAAAGTGCTAATTGATTCCCAGTGAAAAGAAGTTTTCTATAGCATAGGAATTCAGATATACTACTAGAGAAATAAAGAAGAAATCTATTTTGAGGATTTGTAAAAGTTGCAACTAAAGCACTTTAAAAGATCTGCAGCAAGAGAGACACAGCAAGAATCCTCAAATTTAAATGGCTGTCTCAGTGGGCGTTTCCTATTACTACCTTCTTCACGACTCCTCACTTTTTGTTCTAGGGAATATTTTTGCTTTTCAATGGTATGATCTTCCTAGAATTTTCTTTGTAGTGAGAATCCTTAAACTTAACATAGAAATTATGCAGAAATTTAAGCCTACAGCTATTCAGAGATTCAGAGCAGAAGTACATTGATATTCTTTCTTCCATCCTTCCTCACATTTACAAAGGTCCAACTAGTCTGTTCAGACCTGTGATTTGAATGAGGAGTAACTCTAGATGTCTAAAAAATGTAGAGGCTCTCCCAGGGAAAGCTTCTCATTAATTTGTGTAACATGTTAATGTGAGAGATTTCACTAACAGCCAACCTTCTACCCCGGGCAATATAGATCAATTGAGATGGAAATACCCATCATTATATCATGAGATAAAACACTTTAATCTCAAGGAATCTGTGCTTCAAAGAAAGCAAGCCCCAAACACATGCATTTATCTTCAACACCAAAACCCTGAAGTGCTTCAAGAGCTATGATCCAAGGTTAAACAGAGCTGTATTAACTGCAGCAAGACTGGATGGTGAAATTACACCCAATGATTAACTTTAAAAAAAAAAAAGTTATACTTTGATTAGATATGTAAAAGACTTCAAGACATGGAAGAGCCTGGGTGGGCCTGCCCCCTTTCACACACGTCCTTTCCATAAACACGGTGTGCTCCTGTTTTTAACACACCTTCCTCAAAAAAAAAAGAGAATTTGGAGTCTATTCTCTGCTGACTCAGATGAATTCTGGTGCCTATGTGATGCAAGTGCCTACAAAAATCTTTATTTTATATATACACATATATAAAAAAAAAAAATAGGATACTGTATATGCATGCATAGGATATCTTTATCTTTTAAGAAACTACACTTACTATTCTTACAAAACATAACCAGAAATTTCATAACCTATTGCTGAGTTTTAAATGCTAAGAGAAAGCTAGCAGACATTATGCAAAATGCCTTCTTATAATTGCAGAAAATTACAATACACAATTAAACTAATTAAAAGTAGTAAACTATAAGTCACTATCTTGAAACAAGACCACTGATATTAGAAGTTGATTTCATGTCATTTAAATCTACTTTAGAGGAATAATACTGTGATTAATACTGCGATAAAGGTGCCTGATGGAAATCAAATCCCAATCAACACTGTCTTTGGAAGAAATTTTAATAAAATACGCAGCATATAACCTCTACTTTTTTTTATTAAATGGGAGGTAATGGATGGAAGAAAATGTTCTTGTTATTTCTCAGCAACACAAATTATCAAAGTCATGTATTGTAGTACTAATAACAGTTTTCACTACAATATGGGAGCTCGTTAGTTACAAATGGCAGTGGAGAAGAAATACCACTGTGTGCTTAAGTACAGGACAATTGTGAGTCATCATTGGGATGAAGCTGAGAAAAAGTAAATGTGATTCTAAAATTGATTTGCAGCACTTGCTATACAGACATGCTAATATCATTTTATCCAGGAGCTTCCTTCCAACCTTAGGTTCCTGATTAAACATTCTCTCTGCTTGTCCCCAATACTCCCACGAAAGAGAAATTCCCAAGGGATGGGACAAAATGATTCCATGTCCCTCATAACCCCCATGTCTTTAATTACTCTTCAAGATTTGTTCTAAAGCCTTATATGATGGTATCAGGAGATACACCACCACACACATTCATCATATAGTTCTCCTTGTAGGTAAGTGATTAAGCAAACACACAAACATAACGAAACATGACAATTGACTGGTGTGAATCTACTGTGGCATGTGGTCTTCCTGGTCCTCAAACGGTCCCTCTCTTAGAGCAAGACAAAAGCACAGAACCACACTGACAAGAATCCCACAAACACACTGAGGGCCAGAGGAGTCTCTGCAATTCCTATCAGTATATTGATTCTCCAATCCCAAAGGAATGGGATCGCCGGTCTTGTGAGATCCTTCAAATGCTTGAAATTGCCATTCTACTACAATAACAGAAATTAATCATCTTTGTCCGCTTTCCTGCTAAGGAAGGACAGGAGGAAAAAAAGGAAAGGGTGGAGGGTGGGTGTATGTGTATCTATGAGTAAAGGCGTCGTGTTGATTAAACAGTGACTTTGGACTTCTCTGCAGACAATGCAACACACACTGTGAAGATCTTTTCTTGGTTTCTGAATCACACATTATATAAAGCCTAAATTACACGGGCTTAAACGTGATGCACCTACATGAAGTGCTTGCTCTTAACTGCGGCTTGGAGGAACTGCTCACACTCACACTGTTGACTACCAGAGGTGTTCTGTTTTGGTTAAACCAAGGCCGTTTTCTCATGGAGAAACTCTCCATTACTGCTCCTCAGGCTCCAATTGATTATTTTAACTTAGTTATATTTACTATAGAAGGATATACACATCAAATTTAACACTTAAACATTTTACATTAATATAGGAAAAATACCTCCTCTCTCCCAACACACACACACACACACAAAAAAGCCTGTGGTCATTTGTTTTCTGGAACAGAATCCCTTCCCTCTGTGTCAAGAGCTCTTAGCTTTTATGTATAATGTGGTTTTCTTTGGGTTTGCTCTTGCAGCCATAAATTTATTTCTGGATTCTCCGCCATTTTGGCAGTTAAAATAGAAGCATGAGGAAAGGGTTTCCTCAGTTATTTTGGGGAGCTTTTTTTTTTTTAAAAAAAATGAAGAGGCATTCAAAGCAGAAATTGAAGCATGCTATAAACGATAACTTAAGACAGAGCTACAACTTGAACAAAAAAAATCCATCAACAGGAGCAGCCCAGAATTTTCACTGCCCCAGGCTGTGCAAAGCAGAGACAAATTTGCTGCCATCCTGCTGGAAGCAGCTGCTAACGCCAACTTTTTCTGGTGCAGTCCTAGGCTTCTCTACCCTAGGGCAGGTGCTTGCTCTGACTATCCATTTGTGCCAGTCCTGCTGATCAATGAAAAACAAACAGAGAGGATGAATGTGTATGTACAAGATGCTAGAATCTTACACAGGCAGCAACCCCAAGCACAATTAAGAGCCTCAGAATTTGCAGGAGAAGTAAAAATAATTTTAAGATTATTTTTCTCGTTCTAAGCTGATTTCTGAGCTGATCTCATTCTTCTGGTTCAGATATTTGTAATGTTTGTGACTGGTGAAGCTACGTACCTTTTTAGTATACGCGACTAATTCTAATGCTGTCAAAACACTGTAGAGTTTATTGTTCTATTGGACCCTTATTCTGATAAATCCCATTACCTTACCTTACAGCTGATAGTATTTTACCCTTCAAGCCTAAATTCCTGAAATCATGTGAGTGCCCGAGTATCTCAGCTTCCTTTTTATCACTTAAAAAAAAAGGAAACTTGAAAACACGCTCCTTCAAGGCCAGACAGTGAGATGAACACAATAACTCTCATGTTTTGTATTTTAACTGTACGATTTTTGAGACTAATTTCATTCGGGGGGAAGGAAAGTACAGGAAAAGCAAGCAAGCTAGCTCATGATTTTGGAATGTATGGGAATGGCACCAGCTAGTTACATCAGTTCTGGATTCAAAGTAAACGTTACGGATCAAAGTAAACCCATTTGTGTAAGATCTTACCTCAAATAGGGTTAAAACAGCTAGCAAATCAGTGGAGAAAAGGATGCCTGTCCTACGCAGGTCTAAAGAGAATGTGCACAAGAGGGACTGGGAAGGTTGTGTTTGCTGACACCTGAGGGCACCTGCAGGGAGAAGGACACAGCTGTCTGCTCAGAAGCAGGAATCAATAAGCCTCATTTCTAGCGTGCAAAGAACGGCTGAGGTTGGAAAGGAGCTCTAGAGATCATCTAGTCCAAGCCCCCGGCTCAAGCAGGGACACCTGGAGCACGTGGCACAGGGTCGCATCCAGATGGGTTTTGAAGCTCTCAAGACTCCACAACCTCTCCGGACAGCCTGTTCCAGGGCTCTGTCACCCCTCATTCAAACGCATGCCCTGCTGTCCAAAAACAAAGGGAAATTATCCTCCTGCTCTGTGCGCCAGGAATCTTCCCCTGAGCCAGGCACCTGCTTGTGTGAAAGGTATTCCAACTTCATTTGGGACAGCAATTGCACTGGATTTGGCTAAAATTAGGTAATAGCTATGGGGGGCGGGGCTGAAGGAAGTGAAAAAGATGGGAAATTGTGAGATAACCCAGCATCTCTTCCCTGTTCCTCAGGGAAAGCGGGTCAAAAATTGTGAAATAGAGACCTATCAACTTCACCTGCAGCCACATTTGCATGGAAAGAAATGCTTTTTTTAAAAACAAAACAAAA
>WBNA01000555.1:166093-177847 GCA_013398345.1 Nothocercus nigrocapillus
CCTCGCCCCGGCTCGCCCCAGGAGGCGGCCCCGGCGCCGGGGGAGGAAGGAAGGGGAGGGGAGGGGAAGCGGCTCCGCTGCCCGCGGGAGATGAGGGCCGAGAGGGGCAACAAAGGAAGGGCGGGAAGGACTAGAAAGGAGGAAGGCGCACGGCCGTCATCCTCCAGCGGAGCTTCCCCTCGCTGCGACAAAATGGACGACGGCAGCGCACCGCTGGGGGAGCCAGGAAGAGCCTGGCCCCCTTTTGGCCTGTGGAGAAAGACCTGTGGAAAAAATCTCCTCTCTGAGCCGGCTAGTTGCCTTCAGAATGCACTCCCCTTCCGTAAAACTGGGGCTACCAGCCCACAGCACGGCTGAGGTGGGTTGCTGCAGGTCGTGACAAGCACAGGCCTCCGACCGCGACGAGCTCGGGGGCCTCTCAGCCCCTGCGCCGGCAGCGCCGCGAGTTTTTCCTGATCTTGCCAACAGGCCTGCGCAGCACTGCGCTTCCTCGCCTTTCCCTGTGCGCATCACAGCGGGGCAGCCCTGCTCTCGCCCTCATAAACCACAGCCCGTCCCCCAAAAGTACTCTCGGCTTTCACTGTTACCATCCTAAAGCTCAGATTTGCCCCCAGCCTGCCTCCCCCTGCTTTCTTCTTCCCTCTCCCCTCCGGTGAGCAATAAGTACCCAGGGAACAAGCCACAAAAAGAGGGAAACGCAATTCCTCCTCCGCGCTGGTGATAAACAAAGCCCATTGCTTTCTTGCCTAATCACTCATCTAGTAGAAAAGCCTGTTCAGTTACTCATTTTCTCAAGTGCATGCAGGGGATTTTTGCCAGGAATACTGGCCTAATCCCAAAGTAAAAACAATACTACATCTAGGCTGTGGAGAAGCAGCAGCTTTTTAAAACTGTTCTTAAAGCAGCAGCAAGTTCCAGAGACTAAAGCAGCGTCTTGGAAAGAAGTGTTAGACTTGGGCTCTCAGGCACATCCAGTCAACGTTCATGAAGAACAACACGTAAGTAGTCTCCTGATTTTCAGTTTTGTTTCATAAGACTTAGCCAGACTTGCATAGCTAAACTACACTTGAATGGTACCAATTTATACTGTATGCAAAATCCCAGCACTCCCTTCTGTATTAAACTCACCTGGAAATCCTGCGTTAACTCTCCAGACGCCACTTCGGAGCTTTCCATAGGTGTCCGTCCTCCAAACACGGAAAGATGCACAATTCTGCAGAAGGCTTTCAATTAATCAAGACAGCAGAAGCAAACCATTACCTCTTACTCCATTCCTTAGGCAATAGAGCATTCTCTGTTGAACAGCTGTACATACTGAAAGAAGTAATCCAATACAATAGTCTCAATTTATTTGAAATAATTCAGTTTGAAAACTTTAATTTAAAATTTACAGCACATATGGGGAAGAAACATGTTTTGTTACAACTAAAAGTTATCAGAAGAGTGCTGCAGGGTTGTTTTGTTTAATTTAACACTGTCATGGCTTTATTCAAAACACAGTTGCACAAAATCAGTTACTCCAAAGTTTAAGGAAAGAGTTTGATAAGGAACTGAAACACACTATATACATACTGCCATACAAAGAGCATTAAAATAGGACAAAACCTCTACAAAATATAAAACCCACCCTTACATATTTGCATGAAAAGACCACCCACCAAGCAAAAAGGTTTCAAAAGTTATCTGGAGGCTCTGTATTACTTCTTAAAAAATGCTCTGCTGTTTAATTGCATGCCAAGCTGACAAATACGAAGCTCTATTCAGATGGTAACACTGAGAAAAAAAGACAGAGTTATTTAGGAACTAAGTTCTGTGTGAGGCTCAGATTTTTCGATGTAGTGGCTGATGCACTACACTGCAAGCTGTATTTAGGAAGCATTAATTGCACCCCATCTTTGGAAAGGTCTGCTAACTCTTATCAACTTACCCAATGTTAAAACTGGACTTGTTTACTGAAGTCTAATTTTAATCTGTCCAAGCAGATTCCATTTAAACAGGTTCCATTTAAAACTAACTTAATGTGATGCATCAGTACAAGACAGTTAAGGAAAAACCTGATAATGAGGTACTTGGAAGTACACATTTATAAATAATGTGTGTCACTCATTCACTGAGACTACAAAATAAGCAAAAACATGGGAAAAACACCTTGCTATCTCCAAGCTGAACACAAAGCCTTGAACACAGAGCCTCCATGACAAAATAAGGTGTGCACTTACCTAAGTTTTCTATTCATTCAGTATTCACACACAAACACAGGAACTTAGATTGTGGTTGCAAATGTAGTTTCACCACTACTTTTCTAGTGTCTTTACAGATACTCATTAAAATAAATGTAAAACCCATTTTGTCAGTTGATTTCTACATATATTGCCATCTGCCTGACACGTTTCAATTTAAATGCCTTTATGGCTGGCTAGGCTTTACAGCTACATGAGAAACTATGATTTAAGGCTATATGGGGGAGGGGGAGAGGGGGGAAAACATCCCCACACACAAACTGGGCACTGCAGAACTTCAACCCTGCAGTATCTAAACTTGATTTACAACCTGGAAGTTGCATTTAAAGTCTGCTAGTGTGTGAAATACCTTAATATCCACAGGTAGCCGACCTGTGGGTGACTGGCTCTTTTACCTCGGTCCAAAAAAATCACCTCCTTCCCCACCCTTGGTGTCTCCCCCCAGTTTAACAACAGCTATTGTCAGCCAAGACAGATAAAAAAATAAGTCTCTTGAATAAAGCTGTGTGTGATATTTGGTTCAGTACCTATGTGAAAGAATGTAGATTAGTTTTTAATCAATACTACTGTTTTCAATCCAAATCGTGACTGAAAGAGGAATGCTCTATGCTGGAACTTGTTTTGCAGCGGCTCAAATGGACACGTGGATCCACTGGGGCAGAATTAAGAGCTGTTGGTCACAACCAGGCTGCTAGAAAAAAGCTTGTCTGAATGTCTCCTGTACTCACCACCGGCTGTACGTAACCAAACAAGTTTCTGCAGCCATTCAATATAAAAAGTCCCTATACTATTAATTAGTATTATACATGAACTTGAATGTTTTACCTACAACCAGATTTAAAAAGTTCAAAAGGAGAGCTGCAAAGAAAGACCCAACTTAAAGTTATCTTTCCCCCTTCAATGATTCTACAAAAGTGGGATTGTTTGTTTGGAAAAGTGTGCTTGAAGGAGTTACCCGTTAATCTTTGCATTAGAAATGCATATATCATATAGCCAAACACCACAATGGCTGCAGAATTACTGAAATGACAACACAGGAGCTAGGCGAGTGAAAGCTGAACAAAGACTTAACAAAACTGTTAAACACTATGGATTATTTACTGTTAATACTTGCAATGACCCTGTATTTTGGAGAAAACTTTAAGGATTATGATGCTTTCAGTTTGCCAAGATACCTTCAAGAATGTATCTAGTGAATGCTCTAGCAAACACTGAACTTCTGAACATGCAGGAAAAAAAAAGTGTTTTGAAACCTGCTTAAGCTTTGCAATGTAACACACAAAATGGGAGAGAAGACAAAAAAATTTACAGAAATCAGATTCTAAAAAGCTGAAATAAAGATCTAATCTAGTTGTTGATTTCAAATTGAATCCCTGGTAAGCTCAGACTATCGTCAAACTTCTCATTTGATGCAGCCTTGAGTTTGTCATATAGCATTTCTGACTTTAGCTTTTTCAGTATAAAAACTTTAAGATCTTGAAAGAAATCCACAATGCTAAACCAATGTAAAATGAATGTTTTAACTACAGGCTAATGACGACCAACACAGCAAGCTTGTATAAAATTAGAGAGCTCCAAATAAAATTCTAGGGAAAAACGTGACAATGGCTTCAGTGATTATAGGGCTGGAAACTGTTTTCTACATATAGCTTCACTAACAGGCTATTATATCTTATTTGGAATGATAAAAAGGGCAAGAATAGTAAAACCACACTTTTCCTATAAAAAGTTAACATATCTTCTGTAGGGACATCTATGGTACATGGAGACATACAGATCTGCATAATCACTATTGCGTATTCTGTAACTTAAGAGTCTGGTCCTACTTGTGTCTCTAACAAATTAATCATCTTCTTCCTCGCCTTCATCTTCAGGGTCTCGTTTCCTCTTCTCCCCTCGAATACCCTCTGCTAAGGAAAGGAGATATGCATACAGCTCATTATTTTCTGTTCAGACATCAAATGTTAAGACATTTAAAAAAAGTAAGATTTCTCCTTGCTTTTAGTTACTATGTTCAGCACTAACATGTCTGTGTGACTTATGGCTCTCAAAAAAGGATCAGTTTACATTACTGTGAATAATTCATGCAGACCATATTAAACTAAATTCAGACTAAGCATGTGACATTCCATACAGGAATTACCAATACGAAGTGCATTTATAAATAAGTGCTTCTTTTTAATTTAATGCTATGTGTGCTGTAATTTAACACAGATTGCAGAATCAAAACAATGTTTTTGTGTTTTCTTTAGTTTTTTAGAATTCCCAAACTCGGAACGTAAGTTTCTGCAACAACCAAATTAAATATGCTCCATTTTCTCCCCAATTAAAAAAGCTACTCTAAGTGTCTTGTATGAAGGAAAAAAAAAAAAAAAAAATCTTATTCCTAGAAATACTCTTAATCGAGTCAGGGGACTATGCGCTCTTGTGGCAAAATCATGAATTACAATTTGGCCAAATATAGTAACTTATTTTCCAGCAGGCATTTCCTGGCTAATCAGCCATTCTGATCGCCTTTGTTGTCTTATTAGATTTGTATGCTGCATTTGTAAGAGTGAAGAATCTGCATCACTAATGCAAAACTGCAGTTTATCACGTGCAAGAAAAATATCCAAAACCTGCTCCATTAAGCCATGCATCCAGATCAGGGAGCTTACTAGTCTAGTGAGAATTCCTAGAAATTCTTCATTTGCTTAGTTTACACAGGCATGGAAACAGGCGGAATGACTGCCCCAGAACTCAAAGCTTTGCTGCTATGCATAGCCTTAAGATTAGGACAGAGTTTCTAACCATTAGACAAGTTCATTGACAGCGGCCTAAAAAGCAACAATAAACTTCCTACGAATAGAGTAACTTTTGTTTTGGTGATTCAGAACAGATTAGGAACTTCAAACCTAACTCTTGATTCCTGCTCTGAAGACTTGGAAAGCTCAAAAAAGGTGAGGAGAGAAGAGAGAAAAAAAAAAAAAGTACTATGTTCAACCTGTTCATTTTATTGCAGGTCTCAACCACAAAAAGATAAAGAAGTTGCTGTATGGGGAAATACTCAAGTAACCCACTTTTGCATGCAAAGAGAACTTTATATTCTAAAAAAATATTGAGGAAAAACTAGGAGCCTCCAAGAACACCACCGTTTCCACACCAGGTTTACATATTTAATACATGATACTCTCTAAAACAAGATAAACCATCATCTTCATTACCCATTATTCCCTTACTGGAGAAGCCACTTTCAGCCTCTTCTGTATTACATAAGGTGTTTTAAGTATATGTAAATTATAATGGAAAAGTACACAGAGAAGTGCCTCTCCTCTCCAGGTGAATTAACATTTCTGCCTGTGTAGACGATCCAGTTTCTTTCATCCTAGAAAACTGTTTCAACAAAAGACTTGCAGAGCTGTCATTTTTTCTGTATTTTTAATTGTACAAGCAAGTAGACAAAAAATAGTAAAGTAACTGTACGGTTTTTGGTATCTGCTTGACTTGAATTCTTGCTTAAAACCATTCTAAAATACTTAAAATACCTCCAAAGACAAATCATCTAGGCAGTGATCAAGAATCAACTGGTTTAGCCACAGCTTTAATACTTAGCTTACCTTCCTCCTCCTCGTCACCTCCTTCTTCAACATAGTCATCATCATCGTCTTCATCCTTTACAAAAATATGGAATATTTAAAATATTGTAGCATACTAAGTTTTAGTTAAATATTGATCCTGAGAAGTTCAAAAACCCTCTTTTACACTCAACGTACCAAATGGAATTGTTAATGCTTTCATATTTCTATCTGTCATCCATCCATAGTTCCAACACGGAAACTAAAAACACCCTGCATTAATCCAGGGCAACGAGAACGGTGCATGATTTCACTCCCCAAAATGCAGGAAAAAGTCAGCAGACTAGAACTCGCTGGAGTATGTTCCCTTCACCTTGACCGCCATCTGTTCATACAAACTCAGCGTCAGCTTTTGCTGCACCACCATCAGAACTGCCATGGTTTTAAACACCTTTAAAAAATGGTCACAGCTGTGTGCTGTAATTCCTGGGCTTCTAACATACCGAGCATACTACTAAGGACTCCAAACTATTAATTTCTGTTACCCTCCCCAGTCACATACTCCATTTAAAGTCCTAACTTTGGACCTGATTTAGTTCTAGCTGCATGAATTTGGTTCCAGCCATTACCTCCTCAGACCAATAAGGCAGCTATGGCTGCTCACGAGCGTACAGAAGACAGTGACCCCAACGAGCACCGTTTAAAAGAACAAAAATGAGGAACACAAAAGAGTTCAGTTGCAGGGTTTTTGCACATTCATGTGGAATTCGGCTGATAATGAAGTAAACTCTTATCAAGAATTACAGTAATGGGAGTGATGGCCACTTTTTTTCCCTTTTCAGAAGTGAAACGCAGGGGCTGCTTCCAAAGAGAATTACATGCAAAATCCAGACCTTGCGTTGTCTTATCAGAAACCCTTCTAGTAGTCAAATGGAGAGGACTAAGATCAGGACTCCTAGCTTTTACCTCCGTGCACGAGGTAATTTAAGCATGACTAGCTTATTACTATAAGAATCCTTTCATAACTTGTTGCTACTTCTTTCTCTTCTTTCCCCAACCAAGGTATTTTCTTCTCTTTTCCAAGAGACAGTCTACTAAACATGTATTTCTAACAGATTAATTCATAGCAGTGCACAGTTTCAAAATGTTGGGGGGGGGGGAAACACTGCTTTGTTTGCTTATAAAGAACCTAACTATGTTGCAACATCTAAGAGTGGAATAGAAATGAATCATGTCTTGGAAGTTGGCCAGAAGCATCTCCATCATTCAAAGCCATCACTCATGTTCAAGCCAATGTTTTATATTTCAAGAACAGCAAAGGCCTCTTTAAGATCCTTTTGTCTACATATCCTGTATGTATGTCCTGCACATACCCAGGATTGATAATACTCAGTGTTTATATGTTTAAGTTAACACAGGCAGGTAGGCAGTTTCTCTTCATTTCTTGGATTCAGCAGAATTGACCAACTTTACCTGGATCCCCTCTTTCATCAGATATGAAAGACCAACTTCCTCCTCCTCTTCACCTTCCCCCAAATCTGAACCTCCATCATCTTCATCATCCTCCTCTTCATACTCTCCTGGTGGACCAGCTTCACCCTCATCTTCATTGTCGTCATCTTCATCGCCTGAAAATAAGAACAGACGCTCCTATTATGTACACGCTAAAGGTTAAGCTCCTCTTCATGCAAGTTTGCAAATGCTAACAAACTAATTTAAGACAGTTTTTCTAAAAGAGTTTTTAATGTAGACAATATATGGGAAACGAGCAGGATTTTAAAACAGTTAACTTTTATCATTCTTCCCCTCCTGAAGAGGGGCTTTAGGAAAAGTTCTCAACACCCAAAGCAACTGCTTGTGCTAACTCTTGCAAGGGACTTGAAGGCACTCAGCAGAGGGGAGAGGCCTCCCTGCAGAATCAAACTCTAAAACTTTTAAAGGCAAAACCAGCTCAACATACTACAGTCATCTAGTTTTTAATCACTTTTCAGAACTCTCAAAAAACAAACAAACAAAAAAAACAACCCACACACAGTTCAGAGGCCACCTTTTGTTTTATTTCTATGTCTGGAGCATATAATCACTTACAGATCCAACCCAAGTCTAGTTGGTAACATTTTCCATAGGCGAAAAAATAAAGTTATAGTTTTCCTATGGAATAGTGGGGGGTGCCCCCTTGCTTCATATCATTCAGTAGGCCCAAGTGCTCTACTAATGGTAGTAACTTACTTGCAGATTATTTACATCTTTGTAAGAATACCTTCTCTCACATTTCCTTACACTTAAAAGGCTTCTGTAAGAACACTCAACTGGGCTTTTCCTACTGTATTACAGTATTTCAATACTGGAAGTGTTCGAGAAGTCTGTGCTTCAAAAAGTAAAAGAACAATATTGTGCTAGTGCATTCAAGGAGCTGCTCTAGCCCATGTGTATTACAGGATACTATTTCTAGCTACAGTTTATTTCAGGAAGTTACCCTCATCATCCTCAGAGTCCGGTGCCTCATTATCTTCCTGATCAAATCCATCTAGGTAGGTGATTTGCTGCAGCAGCTCAAAAATGCTGTCTCTGTAGTCCTCAAGGTTTGTAATCTCACAGTTGAACAGGTCAAGGCTCTTCAAGTTTTTAAGATTTTGCTGAAAACAGATGAAAAGCTTTTTCTCCCCTGCTCGTTGACACAGCCACGTGGTGCCCCAAGTCACTGTGCTGCTGTACAAACACAGTTACCCGCATGCTGAGGCACTGAGCTTGCTCCAGCTGCATCCCTGCTCGTCTAGGCACCGACTTCCACCCCACCGAACACAAACGTCAACTCCAACAGTTGTCTGCAGCAGTTACAACTCCTGATAGCAGTGAGCACGGTGCTCGGGAAGCATCATGCACACGCTGCGTAGCGCACGCGCCTGCTTTCGTTTGCATAAAAACATAACTCCAACCCCCTTCAGGACAAATTTAATTACAGGCATCTCACGGGGAGCAAGCAGGAGACATTATGAAGGACAGCAGTTCTCCAAAATTTGCTTTTCAAATAATAAAAGCTAGACAACTGCCCATTCTTACCTTTTTAGGTTTTGCATACAACAGAAAGCTTCATGTGCATACCCTAGCAGGCACCCAAGATCTAGTAAAAGCATTTCTCCTACAGAGCATTCTAACAACTTTACTTGCTCTCCCATGGGTCATAGTGCTGTGAAAGCAGATAGGAAGTATCTGAGCCAACCTATAAACACATAGACTAAAAAGTCCTAAAAAAGACCATTTAGCTGGCAAGATGGGTGCAAAGCCCAGACTTGGTAATGGCAGATACTAGCAGCTTCCTTCTACAGCAGGAAATAACTTAACCCAGTGCTTTCCAGGCAGGCTCCTAAACAACTGCCCCATACACACATCCTCATCACTTTGCAGTTTAATAAAAGCTGAAGTGGTTGCTTATTAGACAAATTATACTTTAACCAGTGCACACAGAGGATCAGCAATACAAAACTGGGCCAGTTTTCTATCAAAGACAAAACAGAAGTTCAAAAATGCCTTATTCAGTACATCCCGTTACTAATGCAGGAAGAATTTTACAATGGGGCATTTACAAGTGGTATCTCTAATAACCATGAGCTTGAGTTAATTGAGTCAGAACTAACTGGAATTCTGACAAGCCTAACACATCACATAATCAATTTTTCCTGAACTGGCAAGAGAAAACACACAGAATATAGGCAAGAAGCAAAACTTGACTTTTCGTGATCTCAATTGTGCTGAAAAGGGACACAAGCAGCTAAAACACATATAACATTTTATCTTTGTATCTGCTGATTGCTTTTATAACATTAGCTTAAACCACACTTAATCTTCCATCGAACTTTTAAAGACATCTTATGCACAGCCCCGGTAACACTATTGCAAAAATCTATTCATTCTTCCTCAGGAAAAATATTTATTAGATTTAAATTTTCAATTAGTGCCACCACCTCATACTTACAAGAGCTTCCACAGTGCCAAGATCTTTGATTTTGTTGCCACTTAGATTTAGATATGTGAGATTTGGACATCTTTCTGCAAGGACCTCCAGGCCTCCAGAAATTATATTGTCGCTCAATTCCAGCTATCATACAGAAAGAATTATATAGTTAGATGGTTGCATCCTTGCTATCAGATTCAAGCTTCATTTTTTTCAGTATTCTCCCAGTATTAAACTCTGCAGTTTGATCACAAAGTTCAACAGTCCCAGAGTCAGCACGCATTAGTTGTGTTAACGGGCACTTTCACAGTCAGGAAGTTCCTTTAAGTTTGCTATGAAACTTCAAGGAGTATTTCATAAGTCTCATGTTTTTTGACACCTAAACTCTAGTTTAGTTGAATACATAGGACTGGAATTCACTGTGAGCCATTATTTTTTCAGCAACGTGCAAACAAACTTCAGTGACCAAAGATTAAAAAAAAAAAAAACCACATATCAACCATTAGCATCCAAGACGACACGACCAACCTTCAAATTTTTAACAAACAAGCATTGACTGTTCTGCGAGTTGTTAACCACAAGTAATTTGGACATAATTAACTAGAGATGCCCAAAACAATTTTACATCTTCCCCAAACACCCTGCAGATTGGCATTTCACAGGCTCCCCAAACGCTTCCAGCAGAACGCAAATTAAATGGGAAATACCAAGACGTCCACAACTTTTTACCTTGGCGAATGGCACCGTTTCGCGGCCGTACCTTTCGGAGCTTGCTCAGCATGGGAAGTTTGGCCAGCGACGTCAGTTCGACGCTGGCCATGCTCAAAAATTCCAGCTCTTTGAATGAATCATTCAGACCTTCTATTTCGCCATTGCTGGATCGGCAGTTATCGAGCACCAATTCCGTTACCTTCGGAGAGGACATTAAGCCACTTGTCAGTTTAATGTCCATCGCTTCGCCTAAACCACAACTCAGAGGCTGCTAGCACCTGCATTGTATTTCATTTGAACCAGAATTGCAGTTATTTGTGGTCTGAAGTCACGGAACTACCTCTTTTTGAACAGAATGCAACAGCTTCCCTTCTTCAGGGCACGTTTCAAATGCTGCAAAACGTGCATATCTACAAAAGAAACCCGAACATCCCAACAGCTGCGCTTTTACGGCTCCATACAGTGCCCTACAACGTGGCGAAACAGCACAACGCTCACTATAAACACGCATATAGGAACCACGAGGCCAGAGCTGACTGACAGCTCAGCAAATAAAACGCCCCGTTTCCAGTAAAGCCCTGATCACATCGGGAGGAAAGAGCACGAAGGAGTAAATTGGGCGGTTGAGGCTCATCTGCTCATTTTACAGGGAAAAAAAACTGCCTCTCAATGAGTTAGTGGTTCCACTATATACCGAAACCACAACCCTGCACGCGCCAGTCATTCCCTAAGCCCTAATAATTGTGCCTGATCTAACATCTAACAATAAATTTATTTTTGAATCCTATTTTAGCACTGGCTTAAGCAGGTTATTTCAGCACAACAAAATAACTTCCTTACACTCCTGAAACAACCAGTGATCCACGAAGATCTCAAACTTTGAGATAACAAGGAGCATCCAGTAAACTTTAGATTATTTCATGTACCACAGAGCACCCTGGGTGCAGGAAAGGCCGTTAACAACGTGACTCCAGCTTCCCCCCGGCACGATTTTAAAGCCACTTTCCCACATCATAGAGGGAAGCAGCATTTAAGCTTAAACTTGTGGCCAAATTTGTCAGCTTGGAATAAAGTCCTGATACTTTGTGTTTTCAAAAAAAAAAAAAAAAAAAAAAAAAGAAAAAGCAATCAAGGTTTTTTTTTAACTAAACTTCCCCCGGGAGCAACGCAAGCATCCTCACACCTCCAAGGGTAACTAGGCCTCTTAGGAGGACCAGACCGGGGAAGCGCACGCGGGAACCAGGGATTTTGGGCGCCGTTTCCCTCACTTTGGAGTCGTTTCAGCAGCCCGGGGGGG
>WBNA01000555.1:202473-213586 GCA_013398345.1 Nothocercus nigrocapillus
GAGGGGGGGGCGGCGGGGGCCTTCCCGCCCGCGGCGTCGCGTTAACGGGGCTGGGCGCGGGCCTGCGCGTGGAGCGGCCGCCCGTTTGACGGCTCCGCGTGTTGCTTTACCCGCTTATTTGTCCCCCGGGCGCTCGGCGGGCCGCGCTGCCAGGCGGGGTTGCCCCGGGGCTCCCCCGTGTACCCGTGCGTTGCGCGTTACGAGCGTGTGCACGTATAGGCCGGGCTGCCGCGTGCGGGTGTGCGCCCATAGCTGCGGCGGGGCGGTCCTGTACGCGGGGTGTTCCCGGCTGCGCTTCCGTGGGGCGCGGAGAGCGGGCGCTTCGGTGGCATCGCCGCGGGTCTCGCTGACTCCCTTGGGAAGCGCTCGGCGCTCCTGCGCGGAACCCGCGGCCTTGGACGGGCTCCGTAGAAACGCGGGGGTTCCCCCCTTTGTGCTTGGCCCCTGCTGAGGAGCCTCCAGGAAAAGGCAGCCCCCTCTCCCGAGGCTCTTGGGAGCCTCTGTGTTTGCTTCTCTTCATTGCTCCCCACAAACCCTAAATTCAAACCCGTTTTAGTAGCACTGGAACCCAAGGTCTTACTCTTTTCTCCCTCTCTTTGTAAGCAGCAGCCTCATTTCAGGTGGTCTCTGCTTTGTGTTTAAATGGACCTGCGTTAACGGCTGGGCCTTTCCTTTGCCCGTTCTGCTTTAAGAAGATTTTCTCCTGTTTCCAGATAAAGGACACTTGGTTTCCAAATCAGATTAGGTGCTGGGTGCATAATTAAACGTTGCACTTGAAGCCTGATATTAAATGTAAGAACCACCGGTGACTAACGGTGAGAGCTTTTCATCTTGAAAACCTGTTGTTTGGTGCCAGGCTCAAAATGATCCGGCTGGGAGATGAGTTGTTGCTGCCGAGCCCGACACGATGCCGGTTTCAATAGCAAACGCAAAGCCGGCATGTGCGGAATTTTAAGCGTTAACCAATCTGGTCGCTGAATGAGATTTTCAAACTCAGCCTTAAGCATAGACACAAATTTCTGGGATCTGGACCGTGTGGCCCAGAACGAATTCCACGTCCAGGCTGGTCCGGTGAGGCGGGATGAGATCCTCTCCTGCAGATTGTGGCTTTGGTCACTCATACAGAACAGCCCTGAGCTCTGCCCTGCGCCCGCGTGTCTTAGGGGTGTCCAAATCTGCTCGTTATTTGTCCCACACTGTTCATTGCGAGCTCATTGTGCTCGCCGTGAGCTGGTGGTTTTCCGGGAAGATAAACAAGTCTTCGTCCATTAGTAATTAGCGTAAAATAAAGAAGCAAAACAAATCTCCAAGAGCTTTCGCCAGTTCTGAGCTTCCCTTTTCCTTTTTTTGTCTCTTAAAATTAATCTGTATTTTCTTTTTTCCTTGTCTCTCTGCCTTTCAGGTGCAAGCAGGGTAATTGAAATCGGCTGCCAGCGAAGATGTCCCTCTCCAAGAGGGAGCTGGATGAGCTGAAGCCATGGATTGAGAAGACGGTGAAGCGAGTCCTGGGCTTCTCGGAGCCCACCGTGGTCACGGCTGCGCTCAACTGCGTCGGCAAGGGGATGGACAAGAAGAAAGCGGCCGGTACGTCCCGAACGCCGGGCTGCAATCGCTCGTACGAGCGCTCAGCGCCTGCGATACAAAGCAAGGAGCACGTGAAATAGGCATCTCCAGGGCTGATGTTTTCCATCTGCCCCTTGCTTGGTTTATGCAGCACGTGGAATCTGTATCTGACGGTATTTTAGAGTTAAACAGCACGAAATGGCACCGGTCTTGTACACGGAGCAAGCAATACAGGTGCTTTTTCCTAGCACATGGAGCAAGGAAATGAACTGCAAGCTCCTCTGATGCAGGAGTGTGGTAGAGCTGCCCTTTAGGAGACGTTGTTCTGTGTTTGAAAGAGCTTTAAATGGGGTGTAAACTCTGCTCCTGTATTCCCAGGAGAGTGACCTGTGCTCAGCTCTGTGGCAGGTTGTGGTTTCAGTAGTAGTTGAGGCTGTCAGTGCCTGGCAGCGAGGGCGGGAGCTCATTTGTGTTGAGTTAGTTTTCTGCACAAACCCTTGGTGCTGTCGTACGTGTGCGCGCGCAGTGAGAGAGGTAACTCCTGACTCGCCCGAAACACAACAAAGGTGAGTACGAACAAATCCACCCAGACAGACTCCTGTGGAGTGAATTTAAACTTCCTGACAGAAGGATTTTGATTTGTTCATCCTTTTCCTGACCCTTGAGAAATCAGAATCTGCGGATCCCAGAGGCCTGCAGAGCCCAGGCCACAGGGCCCACTGCATTAGATTGAAGCTGCCTGTACCTGAGTGTTCTGTGGCTTTGCAGAGTTTTTTGTTTTCATGTTTGTTCCAGACAGTGAATTTTGCCATTTACACAAGCTCTTCCTCTTCTCTAGACCATCTCAAGCCCTTTCTGGATGATTCCACTCTGCGATTTGTGGACAAACTCTTCGAGGCGGTGGAAGAAGGCCGAAGCTCCAGGCACTCAAAATCTAACAGTGACCGTAATCGAAAGCGGGAGCTGAAGGTGAGCCAAGGACTCGTTACTGATCCATGTTGCATGGTGTCTGGTGGCCCTCGAGGCAGCCCTGGCACTGCCGCGTTTTCCTCTTCCTGAGAGGTACATCTTGTAATGCGTAAAAGTTCAAGAGAAAAGACCCTTCTCCATGACAAAGTGTGTGAGCCTTTACCTTTCAGTTCTTACCTTCTAAAGAGGGAGTGAGTTGCTCTCCTCGGTGATGTCCGAGTCTGGCAGCTGGGACTTTTGGTTTCTTTAACGATCTCTTAGGCTTGTGTAAAAGAGTAATTTGAAATAACAGGGCTCAGTCTCTTGGTTTTCTTCCTTCTTTATCTGCTGCTGCCTTTTGTGGGATTGAGTCTTCGCTGCCCCGCGAGTCTGGGTAAGGATGTCCCAGCTTGCAGTAACCTGCTCTTCCTTGCTCAGACGTGCCACGTTTCGGTCTGCCGGGGATTTTTCTTGTCCTTATCAAATGGGTCTCTGTGTATTGGGTTATCTGGAGGGTTTTCGTTCTCTCTCCTTTTGCTGAATCTTGCCTGGAAGCCACGGAGGGCAGTATTTGGCAAACTCTTTTCCTCCACCTTATCATGAGGTTAATCACAGCAAGGCTGTGACGGTTCCCTGATGTCTCTCCCATCTAACGCTTGTCTGGGATGGTGGAAGTCTTGTGCATCCAAACCTGTTTTCACCCCCTTTGTTCTCTTGAAGACTTTACTCGCCACCTTCTGGAATTGCATTTTTTTCATCACTCGCATACCGAGTTTAAAAGTGGCTACTCTACATGCTGCTCCCTGCTTACAAAGTAAGTTCCCTTTTGCTTTTTCTGAGGCTCTGAATTTATGTTATCTGTTCCTCTATAATGTTTGTTTAGTGAGCATTTAACCTCAGGTACCCAGAATAATCCCTTTCAGAACTGGGATCCGTGCCTTTCCAGGTATATTGCAAGACAGCTACCTTCACTCCTTCTTTTCCATTTGAAGCTTTTTGGTTTTGTAGTGTCTGGCTGAGATTTTATCACATGCCAGAGAAGGGTCTCTTCCAGAAACGTTATTGGGTTACATTACTGCATTCGAGCAGTTCCTGTCCTGCAGATTTGGTGCAACCCGAGGAGCAGCAGGCCACTTTTCTCTTGCTTGGCATTAGATTAAGGCCTTAGCCTGATCTGGAGTGACCTGGGTTAGGGTGACTTGGTCCATATGGAGCAGTAGATGCTGGTTTAAAGGTCTCCAGTCTTCTGCAGCTTTTTTGGTCATGGCAGAGGTGCCGCTAAAGCATCTTTCAAGTATTCCTGTACTTGAACCCATTTTAATGTGGGTCTTAGACCAGTACATCTGCTGACCTGCCGTGGGACTGTTGGAAAATGAGACTTTGGGCAATGCTGTTTTATCCTGTGAATTTCTCACGGCCCTTTGACGTCTTAGGGAGCTGATGAAGAGGCAGGAACATCGTGGATCATCCAGGTGCTTGACGTTCATGGTAGCAGAGCAGAATTGCAAACTGCACCTTTGTGCAGCGCCTGTTCCAGTCCTGCAGTGCTGCTGCTGTGCGTGGGCCCTGTGTGGCTTCAAACCGTGATCACCTTCACCAATGTGAATTATTCTGTCTGCTTTCAAACCGTCTCGTCCTCTGGCCTTCCTTGTAACATAATCGCAGCAGAGAGAGGGAAGGGAGCAGTGCCCTGCTGGAGAGGGACACGGGCATTAATGCTAGCAGGCTGGAATTGTCCCGGATGCAGGGACAGGCGCTTCTTCCCCATTGCAAAGTCCTTTGAGTGTCCCGCGTGACCACGGATGGTCGGTGTGATCACCTTCCAAGCTATTTCAGAGCAGGCCTTGGAATCAGCAGAGCCATCCACGTCTCTTGGAGACCGGCACAGGGAGAGCAGACCCATCCTCCGAGCCCCCCCACCTCTCTGGATTCTCCTTTCTTGGGGATCCTTCATCAAGATCTAGTGAAAATGCCACATCGTGGCTGTAGCAGAATGATATTTTCCCTCACTGTAGGTTTTGGAGTTGAATTTATGCTTGGTCTGTAGCAATGAGCAGTTAATTAATTCAAAATACAACTTAACTGGTCGTGTGAGCTTCTTCAGTGCTCTGCCTGGTCTTCCTTCTGCCTCTTTGGTTAACTTCCGTGGGATAGGTCATTGCTTGGGAAGTTTCAGGAACTAAAACGTAATGGTCTACACACTTTATACTATGGGCAAGTCCTTTCTCTTGAACTTGTAGGTTTTCCAAGAAGTACCTGTGTCTGGATGAGGATGTGTCCTTGTAGAATATGAACCATTATAGTGAAGAAGGGATTTCAACTAACGCTTACAACCGGTGTGTATATTTTCTTTTCACATAACACCTTCACACATGCTACAGTAACACAGCCATGTGGACAAATCCACTTTACATAAAACTGTCATTCACTGATTGAAATACTTGACTACAGTCATATAAGCAGCTTCCCCCAGCATAAAATTCTGTGTAAAGTGCATTTTCCCTTCAGTTTTGCAATCTCTGCGCTTAACGCTGGTCCCTCGTTGCTGTTGCTGCTCTCCGAGCTGCCCTTTAGGAAGGGCTGGGGGCTGCTCAGGTTGACTCTCTGGCTTGGAGCAGGGCTGCGGAGCGAGCAGGTCGCTGTGGCTGCGCCGTGCGGCCCAGGGCCCTGCGCTGCATTGGGGGAGAGCGCAGCAGGGCAGCGCAGCTTCCCTCACCGCGTCCTCTGCGCTGCGCCGAAGACTTGGAAGCCCTTTGGGACCAATCAGGTCAGTTTGTGTGCAGGTTTCTTTGCCTCTTTGCGTAGATTTTTTTTGAGACCTTAGATCTCCTCGGGGCCTCAGAAACCGAACTGCCTTTGAGCACCTGGTAGGATGACAGGAGCTTCTACACAAGCGTGTTCTTGCGATGCCTCTGTCCCTCCCCTTGTTGGTACTTCCCTGGCAGGGAACCTGGGCCAGCCTCACTGGTGCAGGATTAGCAGCAGGCAGCACGCAGGCCTCGCAGTCGTTGCAGCCACAAGGCAGCGGTGACGTTAAGTTGGCTGCATCTGGCTTGCATGATAGCTTGTTTTGGAGGAGTGACAACGAGGAGAATTCTTTGCCTTTAACCCCCGTTTTCCCTATTCTGTCCTTGTACCTTAGGATGTGTTTGGTGATGACTCTGAGGTCTCCAAGGAATCTTCTGGTGTGAAGAAGCGGCGCATACCGCGGTTCGAGGAGGTTGAGGATGAGCCTGAGGTTATTCCAGGGCCGCCTTCAGAGAGCCCTGGGATGCTCACCAAGCTGCAGGTTAGCCTTGCTAGGCTGGCTCAGGGCAGCTCTGCGCCTCGAGCGGAGCTGCCCACGTCTGAGATTTTGAACCCTGACATGGGTTAATGTTCCCTTATCCCAATTCGTGTCACAGGCCACTGAGCTGCCTGCACATTTGCAGCTGTAAATAGCAGAGGAGGAGATGGGGCTTTGTTGCTGAGGGCCCCTTCTGCCCTTGGTAGAGTGAAGAAGTAAGTGTCTGATTGTCTTTCCACAGATTAAACAGATGATGGAGGCCGCCACGCGCCAGATTGAGGAGAGGAAAAAGCAGTTGAGTTTCATCAGTCCTCCAACACCACAGGTACCTACTGGAAGCAACAGGCAAATCCCATACTCTGTTTCAGCTAGACGTGTTGACCTGGGTGTGCTGGAACGGGCGGGTACCAATGCTTGTTTCTCTCTCAACAGCCAAAAATCTCTTCCTCATCCCAATCTGATCGTCTCCCCATTGGCAACACTATCCAGCCCTCCCAGGCAGCAACATTCATGAATGATGCCATTGAGAAGGCCAGAAAAGCTGCAGAGCTGCAAGCCCGAATTCAGGCTCAGCTGGCCTTGAAACCAGGGCTTATAGGCAATGCCAACATGGTGGGGCTGGCCAATCTGCACGCCATGGGGATTGCACCTCCGTGAGTACCTGCAGTTGCTGAATTACCCTGTACTTCTGATGATAAAAGGCCAGAATGCTGATAGAGGGATTCTGCAGCGTGGTTTTGGCTCCTGAGCAGTGGCCTTAAAGGCTTCTGAGGGAATGTGCGTATTAAAGGGGTGAAATGGAGGTTGCTCCTTCCCTGGGTGAGACTCTCCCGGCTTCTGCGTGTTAAGATTTGAGTTCTTTCTGGCTGTAGAGATGAGATTTAATGTTACAGAGGGGCCTTTGGCATAGCTCGCCATTTGTGCCAGGAGCCTGGCGCGTCTGAAACTCGTGCCCGTGCCCTGAAGTGCCATCCCCAAGGAAATGTGCAGGCTGGTGCTTGGGATGTTTCAACTTTGTAAACTGTTGTACTGCCTTGACTGTGGCTGATGTGTAACTGCCCTGAAGTGGCTTGATATCTCCTTTCTCTTGATTAGAAGGGCATTACCTGGACAGATGAGAGCTTTCACAAATCATAGGTTAGTCCAGTGGCTACCATGGAAATGCACCTCTTATTTCCTCTGACTTAATGCTGTAACCACATTTTAATGCTATCTGTGTGTCTTGCCACCAGGAAGGTGGAACTGAAGGATCAGACAAAGCCCACGCCACTGATCTTGGATGAACAAGGCCGAACTGTTGATGCGACTGGTAAAGAGATTGAATTGACTCACCGCATGCCAACCCTAAAAGCAAACATCCGAGCTGTGAAGAGAGAGCAGTTCAAACAGCAGCTTAAAGAAAAGCCCTCTGAAGATATGGAGTCGAACACTTACTTTGACCCTCGGGTCTCCATAACCCCAGCCCAGCGTCAGAAACGCACCTTTAAGTTCCATGAGAAAGGCAAATTTGAGAAAATTGCACAGAGGTTGCGAACGAAGGTATTTGAGGTCTTGCCATGCTAACTGAGAGCACAGAAATGAGGGGTCAGTTCAGGACGGGAGATGACTTTCCTCTCCTGGTGTGTGAAGGGAGCTCACTTGGAGTAAGAAGCTTCTCAGTGAAGGCACCCGAAACTTTTCTGTCAGCGTGATTCTTGCTGGAAAGGCATGCATGAAAATAGCATGTTTGTAGGAAGTGTTTTCTTACAGCTGTTTTATCTCGATGGAAGACAAAATTCTTCTTGACAAAAAAAAAAAAAAAAAAAAATACCAAAAATCCAAAAAGAATTGACCAATTTCCTGGCCACCTCTTCTTTCCATAGAAGTGATCACTCTAGAGAGAAAAATTTAAATGAATCTTAGTAAAAAGCCCAAATCCTTGGGGAGAAGGGGAGAGGAGAAAGTCAGTGGATGTGGTGTCTCGAGAGGCGTTATTTGGGGATTGCTCAGGGAGCCTGGAAGGCGCAGCAGTAGACCAGATTGTGGCAAGCGTGTGAGCTTCTGCAAAAGCTCTCCATCGTCACGTGCTCTGTGGTTTCTTTTGTGGTTTGCTTCAGCTTGGAAAAAAAAAACAAGAGCATGTTGGGCTTCTTCTGGAGGTTGTGCTATTTTGGAATGACCTTTATGTGTCACTTTTCTTGTCCTCAGGCTCAACTAGAAAAACTGCAGGCAGAGATCTCTCAGGCTGCCCGAAAGACCGGGATACACACCTCTACCAAGTTGGCCCTTATTACGCCAAAAAAGGAGCTGAAAGAGGGGGAGATCCCAGAAATAGAGTGGTGGGACTCCTACATCATCCCTAATGGCCTTGAATTGTAAGTATTAGGTATTTTACTTGTGAGGTTTTTGATTGTTGTGCTGTAAGAGGAACCTTGGTGGATTTTTGGGGAATAATGTGGTGGCTTCCTGAAGGAAGCTGCACATGCTCTCAGCACTTGTGCAAATCAAGGCGTTGGTATCTGAGCAGTGGATTTAGAAGGGCACTAGGTTTGCTTCCAGAGCCGTTCTGTGGTTCCAACAATTGCCATTCTGGGTCAGGATCTTGTGTGTGCCAAAAGCCCCGCAGAGTTGGCGCGGGGAAGCGTTACCCGTTCGCGGCTTGTGTTGAGCAGAACGCAGGAGTCCAGCTGGGGAGGGCTGCAGTGATGCCCAACTCTCTCCTTTCTAGAACAAGTGGAACATCCAAGAGAGATTACTTCGGGATTACGAACCTCGTGGAGCACCCAGCACAGCTAAACCCCCCAGGTATGTCCCGTAGCCATCCAGCATTGGCCCCTTACTGGTTTTGGTTGACTGTGCTGTTTAGGCTAGACAAAATGCGCTGGCTGGCAATTGCAGAGGAAAGCCGGCGTGGGCGCTGCTGGTAGTGCTGCCGACTGCTGTCTCTTATTGCTGTGGACAAAGAAATGGTGCCAAGATAAATCTTAAAGCTTTGCTAAGATAGCTGAGATCTGGAAGGAGGGTGTCAGTCTACCTACTGGGGACTTCACTTAAAAACTACAGTGCTTAACTGTAGTCTATGTGTTTATTAGTTGCCTCCCACGTGCTAAGCTGGGGTAGTGGTGTAGATAAGAGTTCTGTTTGTCTTTAGCAGGCCCATTTTTAATATTCTCGCTCCAGGAAGAGCTATAAAATAACCACAAAGTGTTTTATGTTTGGATATAAGTCTATAAATAGTAAAACCCCATTTTCATGAATTTGGTATAAACGAGCTTCAGCGTTGCAAAGATCAGATTGTCAATAGGGCGTGAATATAATGGAGTGTGGCTAAGAATCAGTTCCTCAGTGACAGCAGCAAGACCATTTGCATTTCTATCTTGCTCCAAAAAGCAGATTTATGTTTATCTTGCCACCGTTTGTCTTGCAGTGGACAGCGACACGCCAGTGACCCTTGGTGTTTATTTAACTAAAAAAGAGCAGAAGAAGTTACGGCGACAGACTCGGAGAGAAGCTCAGAAGGAGCTGCAGGAGAAAGTCAGGCTGGGCTTGATGCCACCACCAGAGCCCAAAGGTAAATGACTGTGGCTACAAACAGGCTGCCAGGCTGGCACAAGATGTTCCTGCGAGCTGGAGCAAGCAGCACAACCCAATAAGACACATTTTTCCTACCTTATGGCAAGTTTGCATCTGGCAGGAGCCTCTAACACTTCCTTCCTCATCTCCCTTGCAGTAAGAATTTCCAACCTGATGCGAGTGCTGGGGACGGAAGCCGTTCAGGACCCAACAAAAGTCGAAGCTCATGTCAGAGCACAGATGGCAAAGAGGCAGAAGTAGGTGGCACATCATGCCGTTTCTGTTCTTTTTGGGGCAGATTTAGGATTAGTGTTGCATGTATTATTGCTAGAGAGTGAAATCCCTGAACTGATGCAGGAAAGCACAAGCACTGTTGTTTGTTTTTCTTTTTTTTTATGTGTGTGTCTTTGTAGCATATCTCAAAGGGGGGTTGGGTTCTAATAACCTCGTCAGCTCTTGCCACCTCCTAGGCAACTGCTGGAGTGGCCTTATGACCTGTGTTAAATGAGTTACTTGTGACAATGATTGCTTGGCAAATTGCGGTGCTTACTAATGCACGTTTTGATGAAACGACTAGGGGAGACTGAATTTTCTCTCTGAGAACACTTAGTACAAACTAACGGAGGTCTGGTCACAAATGCAGTGAACAGTGCTGCGCTCTGTGCGTTTGGTCCAGTCTCTGTGTATTTTCCCATTCATCTCTGCAAGGCTATTGGGAGACTGGGTTAAAAAAGACCCAGAGCCTTCAGTTCAGGCAGGTGAAAGCAGAATGTGGGATGGAAATGAAGCTGCTGTAGGGTGAGTTAAACATGTCCTGTTCGTGAGGCTAGAAGGATCAATCGGGACGCTGTAATGGGCATGCAGAAGGCTGCATTTCTAATTTTCGCTGCGTCCTTCCCATGCAGAGCTCATGAAGAAGCAAACGCCGCAAGAAAACTAACAGCGGAACAACGAAAAGCAAAGAAAATTAAAAAGCTCAAAGAAGATATTTCCCAGGGAGTTCACATAGCTGTGTACAGGTGAGTGCTGAGCTGTGCGCTCTTAGCAGATTGCTTTTATTCATATGCCTATTTCGGCTACACCTGACAAAGGACAAATTTTATCTTGTCTTTAGAGTGAGAAACTTGAGCAATCCTGCAAAAAAATTCAAAATTGAGGCGAACGCTGGCCAGTTGTACTTAACGGGCGTGGTGGTTTTACACAAAGATGTCAACGTGGTCGTGGTAGAAGGAGGTAAGAGACTGGCTTTGGTCTGTTGAACATAAGACTCAAAACTCTTTTTTTAAAAAAAAAAAAAAAACTACTGAGATGAACTAGAGCACGTGTTGTATCGAAGGCTTTTACAGTCAGGGATCACTAGTGCTGGCCTTGGCCTGGCCCATGCTTTGCTTTCCTGGGCAGCTGAGTGTGCTTTGAAAGACTTAGTAGTATTTGCAGGTGTCATTTTGCTACTTCTTCGAATTTGGAGTTTTTAGAAGGTTTTAAGAACTGCGTGAATATGAATTTCCATCCGCTCCAGGTCCAAAAGCACAGAAGAAATTCAAACGTCTTATGCTTCATCGAATAAAATGGGATGAGCAAACATCAAACACGAAGGGAGAGGGTAAGCGTGAAACTATGCAGGGAGGGCAGTGGCAATAGATTAGCTTGTAATAGCTTGATGTTTTTTTTTTCTCTAGAGTTTTGCAAAGTAGACCTAATTATTTAAATGCAGCACCCTGTTGTGTACCAAGAGCTACCGTAGTGCTGATCTTCCGCTTTAAT